>OY731400.1:64295481-64545441 GCA_963425845.1 Sphenostylis stenocarpa
CTGGGACCCGGGAATCTTTCCTTTCCTTTTCGAACATAGATTGATGCCGATGTGTGTCCGTTGAAGCTTTATCTTCATATAGGAAGTCTTCTTGGCCTTCATTAAGATGTCGGGCGAGCTTTGTCTTTGTGTAGGAAGTCTCTTTTGGCTTTTACCGTGTGAATGAGTGAACTCCGTCTTCTGTTGTGGGAGGTCCTTCTTAGTTTTGGGAAGCCGGATGAACTCCATCTTTGGGTGAAATTCCTCTAGCTTTTATTTTGAAAGGCCGGGCAAAATTAGGGGTCTACATTCTGTTTCACGTTTGTTTTCATGCTGGTTTTCTCTGCATTTTAATTTGGACTGCTCAAGGCTCATTAAAAGTTTGGTTCAATTTCGTTTTCTGCTGCCATGAAACCACCACATAGCCGCCTTTCATCTTCTGCAATTTATATTCAAGTTTGTTTACTCTTCTGTCATTATTTTTAAATTCTTGTTTCGATTTTAATTATGTTTCTTCTATTGCGTTTTCAACTTTCCATGGATAGCTAAATCTTTGTATTGATTTTATGAGAAGAATGCAAGTAGATCTTTGAGGTTTTGTTCTTCAATTTCATTTTGTTTGTTCTCTTAACTCTTCATCTTCTAATCTCAGTGTTGAATTATAATCTGTTTATGCTTAATAAACCGAAACTAATATCACAGTTTGCTTAATTCTGTGTTAGAGATGAGATTATGTGATGTATGCAATGCTTAATTGTATAAGGATAATTTGGGATTAATCTTCACTTAGTTGGTTAATTTCATGTTGGAATAAGGGTTAAGGAAAACTTGGGATTAATCTTCGCTTAGTTGGTTCATTTCGAATTGGAACAAGGGTTAAAGCTAATTTGAGATTAATCTTCGCTTAGTTGATTAATTTCAAATTAGAATATAATTTGGGATTTATCTTCGCTTAGTTGGTTAATTTCGAATTAATTTCGTAATCTAGGATAAGTGACACTGCATTAGAATCAGGAAATCAATTGCATTTTAATCTGTTTTTAATCCACATTTTTATAATCTGCTTTTGTTCTGTTTCATCTAATATTTTTATTTTGAAAAACTCCTTTTTTTTGTTACTGTTCTAATTTTAAAAATTGATAAGCTTTGATAGAAATTCGTGGTCTTTGGGAGACGACCTAGGAAAGCTTCCTAGTACTACATTTATCTATTTTAATTATTTGACCGAGTACGACATCGATCAGTCACCATCAATGTTTTAACCTTAAACACTAAAAAAGGTAAAGAAAAAGAAGAAGACAATGGTTTTAGAAAAAACCAACTTTGACCATTACAACCAGAGTCGGGTAAGGGAGTTAGTTACGTGTGGGGAAGGTCTTAGCACCCCACAACGCCCCTTTTGGGTTCGCTATGATGGACTAACTTAGAAAATAAACACTTAAAGAAATTACGCTTTTACCCTATTATTCTATCTACTTGCAGAATTTAAATATCTACATGACCTTTTTATAATATGGACACAAAGAAAGTGATAAAGAAAGCAGTAAAAGAGACAGAGAATAGAGAAGGAACCTCAAAAGCAAGCTTTTATATTAACTCTTCGAAACTTGAGGACGCTTTTTGGCACTTCTCGCACTCTACAAGCACGCTCCTCCCACAAAATAAAGAAAAGTTACTCTACCAAGGGTCGGACGTCTCAAAAAGAGACTTCCTTAACCGATTTCAACTTTAACGAAAATAGGAAAGCTCACTCGAACCCTGGAATAATGCTCGGAGTCACTCTAAAGTGCCAAAAGGCTTCCTACACTAGTACAGAAATCACTTTTAACATCGGGCTTTCCACATCGGTTCTTTAAGAACCGATGTAGAAAGTGAATTCAAGACTTTCAACATCGGTTCCCAGATGAACCGATGTAGAAAACACTTTCTACATCGGTTCCCAAATGAATCGATGTAGAAAGTCTTTTTATAAAATTAAGAAAATTGTTACTGGCAGGATTCAAACCCAGTACCTTAAAGTCGGAGGCTGATACTCCAACCACTAAGCTACCAAGATTTTCTGATATAACTTATACATAAATTATATTTATATACAAATAAAAATGTATATCCATGTAAATATATAAATATAAAATATATAAATACAAATACAAATATATTTATATATTTATATGTTGGATGTGAGAGCGCGCTCGAGAATAAAAGTGTGTGTCAAGTGGGTTTTCAAAATTTGATGTCAAATTTGTGAGCAAGTTTCTTTATATGAATTTGTAATTTAATGATAGAATATAATCTTTATAATTTATTTATAATAATATAGAATATAATCTTTATAATTAATTTATATAATGATATAAAATAAAGAAAAAAATTATTTTATATCATTATATAAATAAATTATAAAGATTATATTTTGTCATTAAGTTATAATCCATATAAAGAGACCCGCTCACAAATTTGACATCAAATTTTAAAAATTCACTCGACACACACTTTCATCCTCGAGCGCGTCCTCACATCCAACATATAAATATATAAATATATTTGTATTTGTATTTATATATTTTATATTTATATATTTACATGGATATACATTTTTATTTGTATATAAATATAATTTATGTATAAGTTATTATCGAAAATCCCGGTAGCTTAGTGGTTGGAGTATCAGCCTCCGACTCTAAGGTACTGGGTTCGAATCTTGCCGTGACAATTCTCTTAATCTGATAATAATTCAAATTCCTAAAAAATATAAATAATAAAAATATAATATAAAAGGGTTATAGAAGGGAGAGGATAGTCTAGGAAACTCTAGATCAATAGATAGGGTAATTAGAGATGTGTTATGAATAAATAAAATAAAAAAAAATATTAGACTTTCTACATCGGTTCCTTACAACCGATGTGGAAAGTCACACTTTCTACATCGGTCGTATCTACATCGGTTCTAGAACCGATGTTAAAAGCCTATTTTGTACTAGTGCTAGAGAGTGGTAGGAGTGGAAAGGTGTGAAAAATCGGAGAATGGGAGCTCCTATTTATAGGGAACCGGGCCTGGAAAAGGTGGACGGTCGTCCATGGCTCAAAATTAGGGTGAATGGCCGTCTGGTCATCATGGATGGCCGTCCAGGGCTCAAAAACAGGGTCGATGGTCGTCTAGTTGTCATGGATGGCCGTCTGGACACTCTGGACGGCCGTCTGGACGCTCTGGATGGCCGTCTGGACGCTCTGGACAACCATCTAGACGTTCTAACAAAATTTTATTTTTAATTTCTCAGAAAACCCTCCTTTTCCTAAATGAAGCCTAGTAAACATTACTAAGGGCCTATGAAGCCTTATTCATCTTCAGAACGAAGGATTTCTAGTCTTTATTGTGAGGCCGGGCAAGATTTGGGGTCTACAGGCCCTATCAACACGACTTCCCCATCTTGATACCAACAAAGAGGGCTTTTACACTTCCTCCCATATAATTTCTCATAAGGCGTCATTCCAATGCTGCATGAAAGCTATTATTGTAGGTAAATTCCACTAGAGTTAGTATATCATCCTAACTTCCTAGGTGGTATAAAACACAAGTCCTCAACAAATCTTCCAAGGATTGGATTGTCCTCTTAGACTGACCATTTGTCTAGGGGTGATATGCAGTGTTGAATCTCAACCTAGTCCCTAGTGGCTCTTGCAAGGTTTGCCAAAACCTAGAGGTGGACCTTGGATCTCTATTAGACACAATATTAGAAGGTACTCTGTGTAGTCTTACTATCTCTCTTATATACAATTGGGCTAGCTTTTCCATGGAGATATTCAAACTCATAGGTAAGAAATGTGCATTCTTGGTTAACTGGTCTACTATAACCCAAATAGCATCATACCCTCTCACTGATTGTGGAAAATGGGTTACAAAATTCATTCCAATGCTATCTCACTTTCACTCAGGTATATCCAATTATTGCAACAATCCTCTTGGTCTTTGATGTTCCACCTTAGCTTTTTGATAGGTCAAGCAATTTGAAACATACCGAGCCACCTCCCTCTTCATGTTAAGCCACCAAAATGAATTCTTCAACTCATGATACATTTTAGTCATTCCTGGATGTAAACTAAGTCAACTTTTGTGACCCTTTTCCAATATTAATTTCTTCAGTTCCTCATTTGCAGGAACACATACCTTATTCCTAAATCTTATCACTCCATCTGACCCCATGGTAAAGCCTCTAACTTATTTAGTACCTAAGAATTCAATTGTACGATTTAGAGTAGGATTTAACATTTGTTTCTCCTTAATCATTCCAAGAAAGTCATTGATTATAGTCAATCTACTACAACAAATGAAATTAGTGGACAATTCTACTCCCAAGTTCATATCTCAATTTTTTAATCAATTCTAACTCTTTCACCATCAAAGTTGAAATATGGGTTATTTTTATACTTAACACATCTACTACTACATTGGCTTTTCTTGGATGGTACATTAGCTCAAAATCATAATCTTTTAAGAACTCCATCCATCTCCTTTGCCTCAGGTTTAACTCCCTTTAATCAAACAAGTATTTGAGGCTTTTGTGATCACTAAATAGAACAAATTGTGGTCCATACAAGTAATGCTTCCAAATCTTCAAGGCGAACACCACTACTTTTTTCTCCTGCATTAACACACATCCTAGTCCCTGATGGGATGCATCACAATAAATCTAAAATGGTTGTCTTGTGTCAAGAATCACTAAGACTAGAGAGCTAGTCAGTCTTTACTTTAGCTCTAGGAAACTCTTCTCACATATATTTGTCTAGACAAATAGTTGATCTTTGTGGGTCAACTATGTTAGGGGTGTCACTATCCTTGATAATCCCTCTATAAATCTTTTATAGTAACTAGCTAAGCCCACAAAACTCCTTATCTCTATGAACTTTTGGGACGTTGCCACTGAAGAACTACTTCTACCTTAGAGGGGTTTACTACAATCCCTTGGGCTGAAATCCTATGCCCCAAAAATTGGACTTTTGACAGCCAAAACTCACACTTAGATAGTTTGACATATAATTTTTTTTCTCTCAAAATACCCAAAACTGTCTTGAGGTGTTCTACATGCTCTACTAGATTGTTAGAGTAGATAAGGATATTTTTTATAGAAATCACCACAAACTTGTCTAAGAATGGATGAAAGATCCTATTCATTTAATCCATGAACACAGTCGGGGCATTTGTCACTCAAAATAGCATCACTACATATTGATAATGACCATATCTGGACCTAAAGGTTGTCTTTTAGATATCTTCATCGTTTACCAATATTTGGTGATAACCAGATCTCAGGTCGATTTTAGAAAATACTATTGCTCCATTTAGTTGATCCATCAAATCATCAATCCTTAATAAGGGATATTTGTACTTGATTGTGAGTTTGTTCAATTGTTTGTAGTCTACACAAAGTCTAGACCCTCCATCCTTCTTCTTATCTAGTAACATTAGTGCTCCCCATGGTGACACACTAGACCAGATGAATTGCTTTTCCAATAGCTCTTCTATCTGCTTCTTTAGTTTCACCAATTACGTCAGAGCCATCCTATAAGGTGCCATTGACACTGGTCTTGCCTCAAGCACCAAATCAATGGAGAATTCAACCTTTCTATTAGGAGGCAACCCGGGTACTTCCTCTGGGAATACATCCAAGAATTTTCTCACTACTTGAATGTCACATATTTGGCCCTCACTGCAAACTTTCATCTGAGTCAATACCACAAAACAAGTGGCTCCATCTCTAAGCTCACCCCACACTTGTTGAGCAAATATCATCTTTAATTCTCCTGAGTTTGGAAATACTAATTTTTGTTTAACACAATCTATAAGAATATGATTAGTAGACAACCAATCCATTCCTAAAATCACACCTAGATCATGTAGAGGCGAATAAATCAAGTTAAATTTGAATTTGCATCCCTCTATAAATACAGAACATCTTGCACACACAAACAATACAGACACCATTCCCAAATACTGGTGTAGAAACCAACAACTCAAACTGTAGTTCTTTTACTGATAGTCTCAACTCCTTCACACAATTCCTTGACACAAATGATTGTGTCGCTCCAGAGTCAAATAACACTCTCAAACTCCTATCGACTATAACACAATATCCTTAAACGAGATTACCTGACTTTGTGGTCTCAGCTCCTGATAGTGCAAATACTCTCCTAGCTACTTTGTGTTGTTGTCTTTTGCTCTCCCCTGTTGAGACACTTGGAGTGGTTGCACCCTTCTTGCTTGGGCAGTCCTTAACCATGTGTCTTGGCCTATGACATACAAAGTAACTCTTTCATTTGACAGTTGGAAGCAATCCTTCATAAAGTGTGGCCCTCCACAATGATAACATCTAATCTTGAATTGTTAGGACTGTTAGTGTTATGATATGATAGGTTGCTCCTCCCCTATTTTGTTGTGGTCTAGTATAAGGTTTATGTTGATCTGCCTTGACCTTCCTGCTAGAAGATCCTCCGCTATGAGATCGAGTCACTTTATTGTCTCTTCCTTCTAGCCTTTCCATCAACTTAACCTTCACCACTAAGGTTGAAAATTCTCTAATGGACATGGGAGCTATTATCCTCTTCAACTTATGCCTTAATCCCTC
The DNA here is from genome assembly GCA_963425845.1 of Sphenostylis stenocarpa. NCBI lineage: Eukaryota > Viridiplantae > Streptophyta > Magnoliopsida > Fabales > Fabaceae > Sphenostylis > Sphenostylis stenocarpa. The sequence goes on from OY731400.1 coordinate 64,302,081, forward strand.
CTCAAATTTTCTACACCTCCAAGCTTTAGAGGTAGCTTGGGTATAGAATTTGACTAGGTATTCAAAAATTAGTAGCATAAGCATTTACAGTCATATTACCCTGCTCTAGCCTCAACAACTCAGCCTCCTTAACAAACTTTGCACTATCTGGAAAGTATTTTTCTAGAAATCTCATTCTGAAATTTTCCCAATCTAACACTTCTCCTCTAGCCTCCATCATTTGTTGTGCCCCTATCCACCAAAATTCTACTTCTCCTGACAATAAATACATAACAAAACCAAGTTTCTTATTTTCAAGGTAGGAGGTGACCCTAAAAATCTTCTCAATCTCTCTAATCCCTTGGTTAGCTTCGTCTGGGGTGGTAATACAATTGAACTTGAGAGGCCTATGCCTCATTAATTAGCTAGTACCAATTGTTCAGTAGGCTGATTGGGGAAGAAGCTGTTGCAGTGGTTGTGGTGGTTTGCCACTGGTTCATACAAGCTTGGTGATATCGAGCCATATTGGCATTCTATTGTTGAATGGCATTAGCCATCATCTCAATAGCTCTAGCTATATGACTCATCTCCGATGAAGACTGTGGGGGAGTAGGAGGTCTAGGTCCCATTTTATACCACAATCAAAGGAACAATTAATAAACTAAATCTTTAATTTTTTTTAAACTATTATACTATATCGTACTATCTCATTAATCATACTTGTTGTTCGTTTGACAAGCGTACCAATATTATCAATCGCAGTACAATATTTCAATTAAATAAAAGTCGATCCCACAAGGAACGATTTCACTGAAAATTCCAAATCATATGCTTACTAAGTGTATTGACACAAAATTGGTTATTCATAAATATTTGGTTTGAAAATAAGCGGTAAAGAGCTATAAAATATATCTAGAAAAGATAAAATATAAAAACTTAACATTGGATTAATTCCTTTACCCTCTTTGTATAACGGCTAGATCAAATTAATATCATCAATTAACCTATCAATGTTGATGTCACCTACTTAAATCATTCACATTGATTCCTCAAACACGAAATTCATAAGAAAACCTTATAAACATAGATTCCTCATACATTTAATAGATTTTCCAACATTAAGTTTAAGGTGTTAAGCATTTAATACATCCATTACCATTCCTAGTAATTAATGTAGTAAATATTCTTAACCTAATCAAGGGTTTCAAGATATATTTTCCAATATATATGAACATCAAGGATAAAAACATAAACATGCATAAAGGATAAGAATAACAACATAAAAAACATAGATTAATATCTCAAAATATCACCAAGATACCAAAGAGTTAAAAGGAAGTGCACCCAATCCTAAGAGAATGAAGTTAGCCACTCATGATGACCATTACAAGGATCCAAATGAAAAAGAGATGAAGAATGAATGAAGATTGGACGAAAATTGGAGCTGCAGCTGCGCCTTCTTCCGAAAACCTAAGAAAAATCCATTCCTTTCTCAAAATGCGTTTTATCTTTTTATAGAAGAATTTGGGACATGCATAATTCCCTCAAGCGGCACATTCGCTCAAGCGAAAATTAATGATTTTTGCTCAAGCGAAAAATGTTCGCTTGAGCGGTTGAATTCCCAAGAGCTTTAACGTATTTTCGCTCAAGCGAGAAGTATTTGCTTGAGCGGGTAAATTCTAGAAAGCTTTAGTGTATTTTCGCTCAAGCGATAATCCATATCGGCTGACAAACTTCTCCCTTATTTCAATTTTTGCTTCAATTATCTTGACAATTATGATCCTTGCTCTTGTACTAAGTTATTCTACAATTTCATCCTACATTGGGAGAAAAATATATTAGAATCAACATAATTTAAGTGGTTAGATAACAATTGAAAGCATAATTACATCAAATTTTTCCACTTAACAACTCCCTCCAACCTAGAATCTTGATTGTCCCCAAGTAAAGTACTAATTCTTCCAAAATAAAAATTCATTGCCTATTGTCACTTTCTCTTCCAGAACACTCAACACAAAAATAAATTTCATCAACATATGATATTCACAACTTCAAGTGAAAATAGGATACATAAGCATTATAGTTACAGAAACTAACAGGGGATAATTAATCATCAACTATCCTCAGAGAAGCATGATCTCTCAAATAAAATGATATATAATAATCTCTAACTCTCACGGGTAAGTGTTTATCTCATTCAATCACTTCATTTAGATAATCCAATGTCGCCGCCGTCCGTTACGACATCTCGGGACGTTACAAACGTTTATGCGAGCGGTTGCGATAAGATGGTTTAGACTCGCATTTTTGTAAAAATATGATCATCGCTTTCAAGATGCTCATCAACTAAACTAATCTTTAATAAAAGCGAGGTTTTTGTAAAAAAGGCTCTATGGAGTCGCCACCAATATTTTTACCATAAACATTGAAAAAAGGATAAAAAGGCGGTGATTTTAAGAAAAACCAAACTTGATCATTATAACCAGAGTTAGGTAAGGGAGTTAGTTACGTGTGGAGTAGGTATTAGCACCCCCACAACGCCCCTTGCGAGTTTCCTATGACGGATTAATTCATAAAATAAAGATTAAGAGAAATTACGCTATTACCCTACTTATTATGTGATATTAAAAATGGTTATCTACATGATCCTATCTCTATTGCATATAGGAAAACAATAAATAAAGCAATAAAAGAGAAGAGTAGTGAAAAGAACCTCCGAAGCAAGCATTTATAGAAATCTTCAACTCTGAGGATGCGTTTTGGCTATCCTCTTGCACTACAAGGACTCTCCTCTCCTGAATACAAGAAAAGCTTTAAACTATCGAATGCCAAATATCTCAAAAAGAGATTTCCTTAACTGATTGTTACCTTATAAGCAATCAGAAGGCTCATTCGAGTACTATAAGTATAGAGAGAAGTGACTGTGAGTCAAGGTGTGTGAAAAAGCTACAAATGAGATCCCTATTTATAGTTTTCATAGTGTCAGGATGCTGGGACGGTCGTCCCAAGTGCAAAAATGGGTTGGGACGGCCGTCCCAAAGTGCAAAATTGACTGGGACGCGTGTCTGGCCTTTGGGACGTGCGTCTCAGTGCTGAAAACTCACTTGGGACGACCATCTAGAATGTGGGACGACCATCCCAAGTGTTTTTTCATATTTTCACTTTTTATTTCTTCAGAACAACTCTCCTTACCTTGGACGGAAGCCGATTGATGTGCTAAGTGCCCAACGGAGCTTTACCCATCTTTAGAATGGAAGTCTTCTGATCCTTATTGAGAAATCGGGAAAGATTTGGGGTTTATAGTTGTCCCTCCTTCACCTGGCTAACTAGCTATTGGCTCAATATGCCTGCAAGATCAGTTGACAGGTGAAGGAGTTAACCCTCTTACCCAGTCATCTTTTGGATGCTCTTTTATTATAGTCGATGATCCTCTAGATGATGAATAGTTTGATAGGTACGAACCCCTATCTGGTTACTCCACAAGATGTTGTCTCTGATCTCGTGATTGATGAGTACGAACCTCGATCTGGTTATTCCACAAGATGTTCTCTCAAACCTCGTGGTTGATGAGTACGAATCCCCATCTGGTTATTCCACAAGATGTTCTCTCCGACCTCGTGGTTGATGAGTACAAACCCCATCTGGTTATTCCACAAGATGTTCTCTCCGACCTCGTAGTTGATGAGTATGAACCCCCATCTGGTTATTGCAAGGTCCGTCCATAGGATGTTCTCTCCGACCCCGTGGTTGGTTTGCTCGTAGAGTGTTCTCTCTGACTTTGTGGCTGATGAGTTATCCGCAAGATGCTCCCTCCGATCATGCGCCTGATGAGTACAAACCCTCATCCGATTTTGAGTCCTTCATTCAAGACTGCAAATGTGCTAGCGGCTTACTACTTTCTGGTCATGCGCCGATGAATGTAGATATCCACAGGGTGTTCTTTTCGGCCTTGTGGTGATGAGTACAAACCCTCATCTGATTTTGAGCCCTTTTTATTTGGACTAAAGATGTAATGGCGGCTTACTGCTTTCTGATCATGCGCCGACTTCATGGGAAGTAGTTTTTTGTTTTGAGAATTTGTTTTTGACTTTTCTAGTTAGTCATCCGGTTTTGCCGGGGATTCTTTATTTTTTGGGCTTTTTCTATAGCTATCTAGCTTGCCAATTGCCGGGGATTCTTGATTTTTGGCTTTTTCTATAGCCATCCAATTTGTTGGTTGTCGAAGATTCTTGATTTTTGCCTCTTGGTCTAGGCAGGAATCCACTGAGAATTTGTTAATTTTTTTTGGTTATGCCTCTTAACTAAGCAGATGCTTCAATAATGGTGAAGACTTTATGCTTGGGCTTGTATTGCCTTTGAATAGGCTAATGTCCTTTTCTTGGGATATTGGCTCTTGTTTACCAACTCTTTCCTATGTATTGAGGATATTTGCGTTATAGACAAATGACTTCCTGAGGATGTGAATTCAGAATTTGCCTGGGACATAAGCTCACTTGGGATAATTTTTTATTTGCCCCTTCAGGGGAATGGAGTTTTTGACTCCTTATTGTCTGCTGGTTTGAGTGGGCTTTGCCGACGCTTCTTATTCTACTGGGGAATGGGAATTTTTGTAGATTTTTCTGGGATAATCCACTTAGGAATTTTATTTGGCCTTTCCTATCATGGCCTTTTCTTCTATTTGGGCATCCGCTGGGGGATGAAGGATTTTCTTCTTTTTCTTTTCTGTTGAAATCCTGGGGGTGTGGGGATTTTGACTCCGTAATTGTTTTGATGGACTTTTGAAGTCCTTATTCTCCTTTGGGAAATGTGGCGGAAAATTTGGATGAGTGTGCTTGATGACTCATGTGGTGGCATTACTGAGTCGCGAGGTAATCTTTTTGTGTTGCCTTTGGAATAGGCAAGGATCCACTTGGGGATGATCGAGCGTTTCCTTTGGCTTTTCTTTGTTGTACCTTCTTCTTTCTTGGAGTGGAAGGAGGAATTGTTTGAGCTTTGGATTTCTTGAAGCTCTTTATTTTTCTGGAATGGTTTTGAAGATACCTTACCTCTCTTTTCTTGAGGGAACCTTTTATTTGGAGACTGGGTTATGGCACATACTATTTTCAATCACAAGTATGGTGTCTAGCCTTCTTATATGCATGATTATTGTTCTTATTTTTAAAGAAATTTATTTTTTTCCTAATTTTGACACAGTCATTTTGTACAACTACTTTGTGTGTGGATGCCCTAAATGCAATCTATTTGTTTATTTGATGCATTTAGAAAAGTGACTGACATTCTCCTGTTGGATTCTCATGAATATGCCGATGGGCTGCTCTTTTGTGACCATGCTGATGGGGCCCATCCTTTTATTTATCTTTTGGTTTTAGCCCTATCTTTTGCCTAGACTGCTTTTTATGGATTTTTAGTCTAGCGAGCTGCCTTAATTTTTTGCTTAGAATATCATAGGGGGCTTTTGCCTTAACTTTTGCCTAGACCATTCTTTTGGGGTTTTCAGTCTAGCAGGATACATTGATCTTTACTCAAGAATATCCTAGCAGACATTTATTATTTTAAATGCTTCCCTTTTTTTTGAGATGCATGTTTGATCTTTGATTAAAAGCCTTTTCGCACATTTATGATTTATCAATAAAAATGCATTTTCATAACATTTGGTCAAGAGAAAGGAAATGAAAGGGAATTTTATTGATAAATGAGCAAAAGTTCATTTCTTTTATAGAAGGAATACAAAAGGTATTTAGAAGAATGGTTGGCTGGGATTGGCTATACTGTATAAGCTCAAACAGTCATGTCTATGATATCTGGCCCCTGGTTCTCTTAATTGCTTCAGTTGAGATGCTTGAGCTCAGAGTGAAGACTATGCAGACTGCTTGCTTCTGAAAGAACGTTTCTTAGCCGTCTTTCAGTTTTCGACTAAGGTAACCATTGCTCTTAGTTATTTTTTTCTTACCTTTACTTTTTGCCTAAGACGTGTCCTAGCGAGGAATATGAACCCTATTTTTTGCCCAGAAATACCCTTTGCGGGTTTTCATTCCTGACAAGTCTTGAGCAATGTCTTTAAGCATAATACTTCTTCACCACATCAGAGTTGATTGTATGTCGAAGTTCCTCTCCGTCCATATCAGTAAGGATAAGAGCTCCTCCTGAAAAAGCTCGTTTGACCACAAAGGGTCCTTCATAGTTTGCTGCCCATTATCCAATCTTATCCTTCTGAGATGGAAGCAATTTCTTTATCACTAGATCCTCTTCATGATAAGTATGAGGGTTGACCTTTTTGTCATAAGCCCTTTTGATCTTCTTTTGATAGGCTTATCCATGACATATAGCGTTCAACTGTTTTTCTTCAATTAGGTTTAGCTGGTCGTATCGGCTTTGAACCCATTCAGCTTTTGTCAACTTTGCTTCCATTATAACTTGCAGGGAAGGTATTTTGACCTCTATGGGAAGTATGACTTCTATTCCGTATACGAGGGAAAATGGAGTAGCTCCTGTGGAGGATCCTACAGACGTCCGATATCCGTGAAGGGCAAAGGGAACCATTTCATGCCAATCTTTATAGGATTTGACCATCTTTTGGATGATCTTCTTGATGTTCTTATTGACTGTCTCTACTGCACCATTCATCTTAGGTCGATAAGGAGAGGAATTATGATGTTGGATTTTGAATTCCTAGCATAGTTCCTCCATCATCTGATTGTTCAGATTGGTCCCATTATCAGTAATGAGACAATGAGGGATGTCGTATCGACATATAATATTCCTCTTAACGAAGATAGTCACCACCTTTTTGGTCACATGTGCGTAAGATGTAGCTTCTACCCATTTAGTAAAATAATCAATGGCCACACGAATGAAACGATGACCATTTGATGTTTTAGGTTCGATGGGTCCAATAACATCCATGCCCCACATAGCGAATGGCCAAGGTATTGCCATAACATTGAGAGGTATTGGTTGGACATGAACATTGTCAGTATATAATTAGCACTTGTGACATCTTTTAGCGTACTGATGACAATTGCCTTCTATTATGGAACAGCAGTATCCTGCTCTGAGGATTTTCCTAGCCATGACATGCCCTAGCATATGAGTCCCAAAGATTCCCTCATGGATTTCTCTAATTAAGCTTTGGGCTTCTTCATGATCCACGCATCTCAATAAAATGGAATCAAAATTCTTTTTATAGAGGGTTTCTCCAATCATCATAAACCCCATGACCCTTTTCTAAATGATTCTTTTATCATTATCACTGATTCCCTCGGGGTATTCACCCTTCGTGAGGTATCGCTTAATGTCATGATACCAAGGGGATTTATCTTCCTCACTATTTGTTGTCATATAAAAGGCTTGTTTATCATACCTTCTGACATGAATAATTGGCATTTCATGTTCTTTATCTAATGCAAACATGGATGATAGAGTAGCGAGGACATTTGCCATCTGGTTCTCTTCTCGAGGGACGTACTCGAAACTGACACTTTCCATCCTCAAAGTCATATTACGAATGTACTGTTAGAATCGCGCAGCGGAATGTTTGCGTTTAGGGACAAAAACCAAGAGGGGGGGGTGAATTGGTTTCTTAAATAAAAATTAGGGTTTTGAAAATTTTCCCAAATTTCACCGATTAAAATGCTTGTAAAGTAAAGAGATAAGGGGAAGATTACATAGTTGATTATACTGGTTCGGATCAAAAGACTCTATGTGCAGTTGTTAATCACTCTAAAAGAGGATTAACGCTGTCACTATAATCACAAGTTACAATGGATTACAAATTGAAAAAGATAAGGATAAGAAAACACCTCTCTTGAGTCACACAAGAGATGAACACCTCCTTTGAATCCACAAAGGATGAACAACAACCTTTCCTAGAGACGACACAACACACAATCCACCAAGAAACCCACTCAGTGATTCTTATCGCTTCTAGCCTACACTAGGTTTTCAAAAGCCCCTTTTTCTTCCCTATAGAAAGTTCTCTAGCAGTCACAACTCTTAACTTTTGTATGAAAAAGGTTTGTTAATTTGTAGAGAGCCTTAGAGAACCTTAAGTAGAGAGAATAGGGTCTGGGAAATGATGATTTTCGAAAACATAAGAATTGGGAATAGGGTTTTCGTAAATTGGTCCAGATTTGAATTTCAAAACACATAACAGACGTAGATAATCGATTATCTTGAGTGATAATCGATTATTACAGAGCCATTTTCGCAGAGGAGCAAAACAGGACCAGGATAATCGATTATCTGTGTGAATAATCGATTATCTGGCTGGGATAATCGATTATCCTGAGTGATAATCGATTATTACAGCAAGCTTTTGAGAAAAATGGTTTTCAGTGCAGGATAATCGATTATCCTGAGTGATAATTGATTATCACAGTGTGTTTTTGATAAAAATGAACTTTTAAAGGTTTTAGAGGATGAACTATGTGTTGACTATCTTGGACTCTAATTTTTCAGACTCAAAAAGACAAAACAGAGTTATTACAAGTAAAATACACATGATTCTAAGTCTTCAAGTCCTTTATTCTTGAATCATCATCAAAATCTTCAAGCTTCATATCCTTGTATGTTTAACAATCTCCCCCTTTTTTATGATGATCAAAATTTACATTAAAGCTCTTTGTAATAACATGTTTTATCTGTCACAACTAACAAAACTATTAAACATACTAGACATCATTAAAATTATTAAACATAAGAGGCTTTAAATAATTTCTCCCCCTATTTTGATTATAATAAAAAATGAAATGAAAGCTCCCCCTCAATCAATGCAAACACAAAATTCTATTCAATAAAACAATATAGTATAAACAAACAATAAATTTGAAGAAGTTAGAACTCTTCATTCTCATCACTATTACAAAATTTAAGCAATTTCTTCATCCTTGCCCAGAAAATACATTGATAATCGATTATTACTTGAAATAATCGATTATTCTAGAGAAAAATCACTGATTTTGGTCAATGAGGTACAAATAATCGATTATTACCGAAAGATTTTTCATGAACCACTCATTTAAGCTTCAATAATCGATTATTACCCAAGATAATCGATTATTCCAGAGAGATTAACAATTTATCATGTATCAGACACAAGATAATCAATTATTCTAGTACAAAATGCAAAGATTGGTCAGTTAAGCAGAGTTTAGACTATTTCTAATATTCCTAAGTCTCTCCTAAGTTCATAGAATCTATCTTTTAGAAAAGGTTTGGTAAATATATTTGCTAACTGATGTTTTGTGTCTATATACTCAATTTGACAATTTCCTTTAGATATATGATCTCTTTTAAAATGATGCCTAATCTCAATGTGTTTGGTTCTATAATGCATAACAGGATTCTTTGTGAGATTAATAGCACTTTTATTATCACACATTAAAGGAATATTACTTAGAAAAATACTAAAATATTCTAATTGTTGCTTCATCCATAAGATTTGAGCACAACAATTACCAGCTGCAATGTATTTAACTTCAGTTGTGGATAAAGCAACACATGCTTATTTCTTAGAATGCCAAGATATTAAGGATGATCCTAACATGTGACATGTTCCACTAGTACTTTTTCTATCTATTTTACATCCGCCATAATCAACATCAGAATAACCTATTAAACTAGGAGAAGCTTCAGATGGATACCATAATCCAAATCCTGTAGTTCCTTTTAAATATTTTAAAATTTGTTTTACTGCGGTTAAATGAGATTCTTTTGGACATGCTTGAAATCTAGCACACACATAAACAAAATGCATAATATCAGGTCTACTTGCAGTTAAGTATAATAGAGAACCTATCATACCTCTATATATTGATTGATTAATTTCCAAACCTGATTCATCTTCATCCAAATAGCATGATGTTCCCATGGGTGTGTTAGGTTCCTTTGAAGTGTCCATTCCAAATTTCTTGAGAATCTCTTTGCAGTATTTGGTTTGAGACACAAAGGTGCCATCTTTAAGTTGCTTAATTTGAAGTCCAAGAAAGGATGTTAATTCTCCCATCATTGACATTTCAAATTCACCCTGCATTATCTTAGCAAATCCTTCACACAAGGAATTTTCAGTTGATCCAAAAATAATATCATCAACATATACATGAACTAACAGAATATGTTCTTTTACTTTCTTAATAAACAAGGTGGAATCAATTTTTCCTCTAGAAAATCATTTAAAATTAGAAAACTACTTAATCTTTCATACCAAGACCTAGGAGCTTGTTTCAAACCATATAAAGCTTTCTTCAGTTTAAAAATGTGATTAAGATATTTAAAATCTTTAAATCTAGGGGGTTGTTCCACAAATACTTCCTCTTTGATAAACTCATTTAAAAATTCACTTTTAACATCCATTTAATAAAGTTTAAATTTCATCAATGAGGCATAAGCAAGAAGTAGGCGTATAGCCTCTAACCTGGCAACAGGAGCATAGGTTTCATCATAATCAATACCTTCTTCTTGACAGTAACCTTTGACAACAAGTTTGACTTTGTTCTTTGTTATATTTCCTTCTTCATCAAGTTTGTTTCTAAATACCCATTTTGTTCCAATAACTTGATGAGATTCTTCTCTTGGAATTAATTCCTAGACTTGGTTACTTTTAATTTGATTTAGTTCTTCTTGCATTGCAATGCACCATTGGTCATCTTTGTGAGCTTCCTCAACACTTTTGGGTTCAATATGTGAAACAAAAGCTACAGACATACATAAATTTGTCATATTTCTAGTTCTTATCCCTTGTCGCCGCCGTCCGTTCCAACGTCTAGAGACATCTCGAACGTTTATGTGAGCGGTCGCGAAAAGATGGTTTAGACTCGCGTTTATTTAAAAATGTGTTCATTGCTTCTGAGGTGTTTAACAACTGAACTATCCTCTAATAAAAGCAAGGTTTTCGCAAAAGGGTTCTTATGGAGTCGCCACCAATGTTTTGACCATAAACATTGGAAAAGGATAAAAAGGCGTTGATTTTAAGAAAAACCAAACTTGGCCATTATAACCAGAGTTGGGTAAGGGAGTTAGTTAGGTGTGGGGAAGGTGTTAGCAACCCACAACGCCCCTTTCGGGTTCCCTATGACGGATTAATTCATTAAGCAAAGATTACGAGAAATTACGTTATTACCCTATTTTATTGTACAATATTTAAAAATTGCTATCTACATGATTTTATTTTCTATTGCATACATAGAGCAATAAATAAAGCAATAAAAGAGAAGAGAAGTGAAAAGAACCTCCGTAGCAAGTTTTGTATTGCAAATCTTTAACTGTGAGGATGCGTTTTGGCAATCCCCCGCTCTACAAAGACTCTCCTCCCCAATTACAAGACAGACTCTACCATAATTCTAAGAAGAATCGAATGTTGGAATAATATTCCTTAACCGATTGTTACCTTTTTAGGCAATCGGAGAGTTCATTCGAAGGAGGGAGAGAAGACAAGAGTTTGGAGTGTGAAAAAGTGGCAAATGAGCTTCCTATTTATAGTTTTCGCAGCCTGGCAGCTCAGGACGACCGTCTGGGGTGCAGAAAATAGGGACGGGCGTCTGGGGAGGCCGGGACGACCGTCTGGGATTTGGGACGGCCGTCCCAAGCACCAAAATTGGCTGAGACGGCCGTCTGGCATGTGGGACGGTCATCTAGGCTGGCTAGGACGGCCATCCCGACTTCTGGGATTACCATCTCGACTGTTCTGGCCAGATTTTGTGTTCTGGGACTCCCGAGAAGCTTTCCTTTCTTTATTCGGAAGTTGATTGATGCCGATAGACGTCCACCGAAGCTTTATCTTCAGATAGGAAGTCTTCTTGGCCTTTATTGAGAGGCCGGGCAAAATTAGGGGTCTACAGCTGCCCCCCCTTCACCTTCCCGACTAATTGTTGGCCTAACGTCCCACAAAGTTAGTTGGTAGGTGAAGGAGTTAACCCTTTTTGCCCGGTCATCCTTCGGATGCTCCTTTGCTGAAGTTTGCTGATCCTCCGGATGATAAATATTTTTGATAGGTTCCAATCCCTATCTGGTTTGAGTCTTCTTTTATAAGGCTCTGGTGAGTACTTACCCTCACCAGGTATGAGTCTTCATTTTGCTAAACTCTTGTGGGTACCTACCCCCACCTGGTACGAACCCCGTTCTGCAAGGTTTTGTGGGTACTTCCGAGGTGCTCAACAACTGAACTATCCTCTAATAAAAGTAAGGTTTTTGCAACCCATTTTGTAAGGCTCTGGTGAGTATCTACCCCCACCTGGTACGAATCTGTATTTTTGCTAGATTCTGATGAGTACCTACCCTCATCCGGTACAAACCTTATTTTATAAGGCTCTGGTGGGTACCTACCCCCACCTGGTACGAACCCTGTTCTGCAAGGCTCTAGTGAGTACCTACCCTCACCTGGTACGAATCTGCACTTTGCTAGATTTTGATGAGTACCTACCCTCATCCGGTACAAACCTTATTTTATAAGGCTTTGGTGGGTACCTACCCCCACCTGGAATGAATCTGCATTTTGCTAGATTCTGATGAGTACCTACCCTCATCCGGTACGAACCTTATTTTATAAGGCTCTTGTGGGTACCTACCCCCACCTGGTACGAACCTCGCTCTGCAAGGCTCTGGTGGGTACCTACCCCCACCTGGTACGAATCTGCACTTTGCTAGATTCTGATGAGTACCTACCCTCATCCGGTACAAACCTTATTTTATAAGGCTCTGGTGGGTACCTACCCCCACCAGGTATGAATCTGCATTTTGCTAGATTCTAATGAGTACCTACCCTCATCCGGTACGAACCTTATTTTATAAGGCTCTTATGGGTACCTACCCCCACCTGATACGAACCTCGTTCTGCAAGGCTCTGGTGGGTACCTACCCCCACCTGGTACGAACCCCATTCTGCAAGACTCTTGTGGGTACCTACCCCCACCTGGTACGAACCCCGTTCTGCAAGGCTCTGATGGGTACCTACCCCCACCTAGTACGAACCTTATTTTATAAGGCTCTTGTGGGTACCTACCCCCACCTGGTACGAACCTCGTTCTGCAAGGCTCTGGTGGGTACCTACCCCCACCTGGTACGAACCCCGTTCTGCAAGGCTCTTGTGGGTACCTACCCCCACCTGGTACGAACCCCGTTCTGCAAGGCTCTTGTGGGTACCTACCCCCACCTGGTACGAACCTCGTTCTGCAAGGCTCTTGTGGGTACCTACCCCCACCTGGTACGAACCCCGTTCTGCAATACTCTTGTGGGTACCTACCCCCACCTGGTACGAACCTCTGCAAGGCTCTTGTGGGTACCTACCCCCACCTTGCACGAACCCCGTTCTACAAGGCTCTTGGGGGTACCTACCCCCACCTGGTACGAACCCCGTTCTGCAAGGCTCTTGTGGGTACCTACCCCCACCTGGTACGAACCTCGTTCTGCAAGGCTCTGGTGGGTACCTACCCCCACCTGGTACGAACCCCATTCTGCAAGGCTCTCAGGATGCCCTTTTTGTAGTCAATCCTATGTTTGATGAGTACAAACCCTCATCTGGTTTTGGAGATGTGTTGGCGGTTTACTGTTTCTGATCATGCGCCCATTCCATGGGGAATGATTGATTTTTCTTTTTGACTTTTCTGTTTTAGTCATCCAGTTTTGCCGGGGATTTCTTGTTTTTGGCTTTTCATGTTTAGCCATCCGGTTTTGCCGGGGATTTTTTGTTTTTTGCTTTTCTGTTTAACCATCCGGTCTTGCCGGGGATTCTTTGTTTTTGGCTTTTCTGTTTAGCCATCTGACGTGTTGTTTGTCGGGGATTCACTACTGCAGAAAAGGCTTTTTACGTCGGTTAAAATGGGCTTTCTACGTCGGTTAAAGCGGCGACATAGATACGGGGGTCATAGAAAGTAAGTCTTTCTACGTCGGTTCCTAATAACCGACGTAGAAAGTAAGACTTTCTACGTCGGTTAGTCAGGGAACCGACGTAGAAAGACTTACTTTCTATGAGCTATTCTGATCGGTCATAACTGATTCTGACCTGTCATATTACTTTTTATGTCGGTTAACACTGATAACCGACATAGAAAGTAAGACTTTCTACGTCGGTTAGTCAGGGAACCGACGTAGAAAGGCTTACTTTCTATGAGCTATTCTGATCGGTCATAACTGGTTCTGATCGGTCATAGGGTATTCTGATCGATCATAACTAATTCTGACCTGTCATATTACTTTCTATGTCGGTTAACACTGATAACCGACATAGAAAGTCTTACTTTCTAACTTTCTATAACCCCAGTATCTATATCGGTTAACAGTAACCGTGATTGTATGTGTTATCAATGTCGGTTATGCCTATAACCGACATAAAATGTTAAACTTTCTACGTCGGTTATGTCATTAACCGACGTAGAAAGTACTTTCTACGTGGGTAATGACATAACCAACGTAGAAAGTGTTATTTTTTTTAAAAAAATCTGCATTTTCTTCACAGATGCTACCTTTCTTCGAGTAGACCTGCCTATTCATCACAGTTCCAGACAAATATTCACAGATCCAAACACTTGTACAGATAGATATGCACAGTTCATATATAGTTCCAGACAGATATGTACATATGAAACATATTGAAATCAATATATGTACCTCAGTTCCAGACAGTTCATTTACTTAAACGAATGTAAATTTGCTAACTTAAATCAATTCAATCAAAATTGTTACAAGTCAAATTTGCTATGAAGATTGAATACTTAGAAGGAAAGAAGCCCACTGCTCTCTAATATCGTCTAACACTTCAATCTTCATTGGAGACGAGTCTGTAAATGCCTACATATTGAAACATTTCAGATTTAGAAACCATTTACATAATTGGCATATTTGACTTAATTATAGTATATTTACCTCCCTCCATGAGCCCATAATAATTTTGGCTACGATGGTGTGCATGTGCTTCATCACATAATACCCGCACTCATGACTTCGCGGTTGGCGTGGACACTACAAGTTAAATACATGTCAGTTTAACTTTAAATGACAAATTGAACAACAATAAGAGGTGTTTGGTCACCTTTGGTGCAATATACGTCAACTTCTTTCTAGCATGAGATGGAAGGCCTTGCAACCTTAGGTGAGCTTCCAAAGCTCTATAAAAGGACAAATAATTTTGGTGTAAGTGCACATATGATACAACAATTAAAAAATCAATTAAAAAAACCAAACTTACGCGTCTATGTGCTTTCTAATATCCAAATCATTTGGTTTCTTGTGTAATGAACACAAGAGAATCGCAACAAATTGCCAAGGAACAATGATTATGAGCTGCCAATGACCCCTGCACGTTGAAATAATATTAGTAAAATTTCAGTTTTACATAAATGTTCATTAATTTATAAGATGTATACTTACTGATGCAAGTAAGGTGCTAAGTAGACTTCTTTGCCCCCATTTTGAAATGTCTCTATTAAGTACGTTTGCACCTCTTCGACTTTATTCCCAATGGACTGAATGGCAATAGGGTCAACAAATCCATAGATAAAGGCAATCTTCCTCTCGACACACAAATGATGTAAATACCTTCAACATTGAAAATAAATAAAGTTATAAAATAATGTACCAGTGAGAATATAAAAAATATGTAAATATACTTACAATTCCCAAAGCTGCAACACTGATACACAAAGCATATCAGTACCAGCGAGAAGATCAAAAATATCCCTCTGGAGTAAGAAAAAAGGGATCGTGCGGGTCCTGCATACGACTTCGGGTGGCATATCTAAGCTGTATGGGAGTGGTCCCGATAGTCGCTGCTAGTGCACCGAGTCGCTGTAAAGCGATCGGTGGTGGTGGTGATTCATGCACAACTTCCTTTGCTTTTTCAGCCTCTTTCTATACAAGTACCAAAAATAAATAACATTAATATACATCAACCTATCAAAAAATAATAAGTAAAAGGTATAAATGCATGACACAACCTGTGCATGTGTTGGGATGGGTCTTGTTAATGAAACTGGCCATAAGATAAAATTTCCAGGTGCCTGTCCCACTTGTTTGAACCTCTTCGGTGGGAATAGGGATTGGGGCAGCAGCATCCCAGACATCTACAACCACCACTCTTATCATATCATGTCCAATACTCTAGTGGTGGATGGTTGACCCCAATGCATACATTTTCCCTAAGGTAAACAAATGATAAAATATTTTAGACTATATAATGCTTAACGAGTGTACCAAATACATGTCAAAGATATAATACGTACCGTATGCCACCAAATGCTCGGGAGGACCCGCAACATACAACTCACAGTCAGCAATGTCAGTAGGAGCAACCTCTGCCCCTCTATCAGGAGCATCACAACTCTCCTTTGTGCTGACATGAATCGGGGATGCCTCTCGTGCGGGGACAGAAGGTTGAGAGGACAAAGATGCCAACTCTGCTCGCATTGAGCTCAATAACTCTGCCTTCAAGTCAGAGTACACCTCATCTCGAATCTCCTTCCTAATTTGTTGTTTGAGGGACTCAAACTCCAACTCATTCAGATGCCTCAAAGTAGGAGTTGCCACGGATGGGGCACCAAAGTACTGTCTGATGCCCACCCCTCGTCCAGCAGCATGAACACGTCCAGGATGCTCTGGGGTACCAATGGCCACTGCCAATATATCCTGACGGCCATGTGGGTGGAATGATCCCTGAGTGCTCTGCTCAACCAACTCATCCTACAACACAAAGGAAGGAGTTTTTAGCAAATACATATGCCTATTGTAGTATAACATATATAATTAGTTTAGGATATATATGGTACTTACAATACGTTGAGCTACAACATTAGTTTGCTCAGATAAGTAATTCCCTTATGAGTTCTGGCGAGCTCTCTTCCATTTATCATGGCGTGAAGGGTGAGTGACAGCACTCACAACCGACTCATCTGAAGGATGACTTGAAGATGTCTCCTTCATCATCTTCTCCTCCAATTTCTCATAACCCCCACGAGACAACCTGTGGGGGTGGATATTCTTTCTCTGAATATCCTGTGCCTTCTGCCGCTTGGCCTGTTGCATTCCATGTTAAATACCAGATTTAAAACCTCTATTTAAAAAAAAATGACTGCAAACAAATGACAAATGTGCTAACCTGAAACTTAGCGTCTAAACGCTGAGTCCGAAATGCCTGCCATGTCTCCTCATCCAAAAACTGATACTGGTCACATGAGTTCTTGTTGCTCAATGCCCCATATATGTATCGACTAGTCGAGATCACTCTTAAAACCTCTCCAACGTTCCCCGGCATATGAGATCCACTTTGTCCTCAACAAAGTGGTGTTAGGGACATCATATGTGACCTACACAATAAAAATAACATGAAGTTCCCAAAAAGTTAAATATATATACATGTTAAATGCTCAATAAGAGTAGGTACCAGGATACTCGCCAAATCTGCGTCTTCGGTGTCTCCGGAACATGGTCCCAATCCTCAATAAGAATACTAACCTTGCTTCTCCCAAGCAAGGCCACATAGCTAGTGAATCTAGCACTATGCTCTCCTATGGCTCTACCTGTTTGCATGTCAAACTTGGATAGGCAATTTCGATCGGAGCTACGGCTGATATTCAAGTCCCTCAACCGTGTAGCACGCCTACCCTTTTTCCTGGTAGACGGTCGACTCGATCACCACCTTGTGTAGGAGGGGGGACTGTGTAGGAGGAGGGGTACCAGATGAATCTGCCATATCTGTGTTCAAAGAAAAAAATAATAGTTAGTAATTTAGACAATATGACTGAAGATAAACAAAAAAGTGCATACATTAAAAAATAATACATTAAAAAAAGTGCATACATTATCAAGTTGGAATATTCTCCCAAAATCCTTCCATATGGTCATAACGTGTGGCATGCACATCATCTATTTCTACATTAACACTCAGGTTTGGCATATTTGAAGAGAAACATGGTGTCTCTGGTATATCAAGTACTAATTCATCATTCTCATGAGAAGTATACATGGGTTTTCCTTGTAGAACCACTGACCATCCTTTGTTAGCGGGATCGGTGACATAAAACACTTGTTTTGCCTGAGATGCCATGATAAATGGTTCTTCGGTATAACGAGTATTTTCAAGGTTAACCAAGGTAAATCCAAGATTTTCGGTGAAGATGCTGTCGCCGCCGTCCCTTTCGACGTCCGTGGACGTCTCGAAACGTTTATGCGAGCGGTCGCGAAAGGATGGTGTAAACTCGCTTTTTTTGTTTTAAAAGGTTTTCGAAAAGGGGTTCTTATGGAGTCGCCACCAATGTTTTGACCTTAAACATTGGAAAAGGAAAAAATGTTGATTTTAAGAAAAACCGCACTTGGCCATTATAACCAGAGTTGGGTAAGGGAGTTAGTTACGTGTGGGGAAGGTATTAGCACCCCACAACGCCCCTTTCGGGTTCCCTATGACAGATTTATTTAAATAAAGACTATGAGAAATTACGCAATTACCCTATTTTATTACATAATATTAAATGGCTATCTACATGATTTTATTCTATGTTGCATGCATAAAATGATGAATAAAGCTAAATAAAGCAATAAAAGAGATATTAAAATAGATATCTACATGATCCTATTCTACATGACATAATAAAGCTAAATAAAACAATAAAACAATAAAGCAATAAAAGAGAAGATAATTGAAAAGAACCTCCGTAGCAAGCTTGATATTGAGAATCTTGAACTGTGAGGATGCGTTTTGGCAACCCCTCTCTCTACACGAGACTCTCCTCACCAACACGAGATCGACCCCACTAAAAATTTAAAGAAGAATCGAATGCCGGAATATAATTCCTTAACCGATTGTTACCTATTTAAGGCAATCGGAAAGATCATTCAAGAGAAAGAAAGAAATAGACAAGTGCTCCGAGTTTTAGAAAGTGTTTCGAGCTCTGCGGAGTGTCCGTGGTCTCCAAAAGTGGCAAATGAGCCTCATATTTATAGTTTTTCGCAGGTGGCGCACTTTGGGACGGCCGTCCGGATGGGACGGCCGTGCGGACTGGGACAGCCGTCCCAAATGGCAAAATTACACGGTCAGGACCCCACAGGAACCCGGGACGGCCGTCCCACTTGAGCCTGGGGCTTGGGACGGCCGTCCCAGCTTCGGGACACGCGTCCCAACCGGTTGGAGCAGGTTGGGACGGCCGTCCCAAGCTGGGACGGCCGTCTCGACTTGTTACGGCCGGTTCGCGCGTTTCGGGACTCGGAAAGCTTTCCTTGCTGTTTTGGACGTCGGTGGATGCCGATATGTGTCTGTTGAAGCTTTATCTTCATATAGGAAGTCTTCTTGGCCTTCATTAAGATGTCGGGCGAGCTCTGTCTTTGTGTAGGAAGTCTCTTTTGGCTTTTATTGTGTGAATGAGTGAACTCCGTCTTTTGTTGTGGGAGGTCCTTCTCGTTTTGGGAAACCGGATGAACTCCATCTTCGGGTGAAGTTCCTCTAGCTTTTATTTTGAGAGGTCGGGCAAAATTAGGGGTCTACAGCTGCCCCCCTTCGCCTGCCTAACTAATTCGTCGGTTTTAATATGCCGACAAAATTAGTTGGTAGGGGAAGGAGTTAACCCTTTTGCCCGGCTACCCTTCGGATGCTGCTCCTTATTGATCCTCCGGATGATAAATGTTTTGATAGGTACCAACCCCTATCTGGTTTGAGCCTCCTTTTATAAGGCTCTGATGAGTACTTACCCTCACCCGGTATGAATTTGCATTTTGCAGAACTCCTGTGGGTACTTACTTCCGAGGTGCTCACCACCGAACTATCCTCTAATAGAAGTAAAGTCTTTGCACCCGTTTTTTTGCAATGCTTCTCGGTGAGTGTTTTTTACTCCACCTGATGCATTTTTACTAAATTTTGATGAGTACCTACCCTCATCCGGTATAAACCTTTTCTGCAAGATTTTTTTTTTTTTTTTTTTTTTTTTTTTTTATAAGCCTCGTTCTGTAAGGCTTAGGTGAGTACGTACCCCCACCCGGTATGAAGTTTTTGGTAAGCCCCGTTCTGCAAGGCTTAGGTGAGTATGTACCCCCACCCGGTATGAAGTTTTTGGTAAGCCCCGTTACGCAAGGCTTAGGTGAGTACGTACCCCCACCCGGTATGAAGTTTTTGGTAAGCCCCGTTCCGCAAGGCTTAGGTGAGTACGTACCCCCACCCGGTATGAAGTTTTTTTTGGTAAGCCCAGTTACTGCAAGGCTTAGGTGAGTACGTACCCCCACCCGGTATGAAGTTTTTGGTAAGCCCCGTTACTGCAAGGCTTAGGTGAGTACGTACCCCCACCGGTATGAAGTTTTTTGTAAGCCCGGTTGTGCAAGGCTTAGGTGAGTATGTACCCCCACCCGGTATGAAGTTTTTGGTAAGCCCCGTTACTGCAAGGCTTAGGTGAGTACGTACCCCCACCCGGTATGAAGTTTTTTTGTAAGCCCCGTTGTGCAAGGCTTAGGTGAGTATGTACCCCCACCCGGTATGAAGTTTTTGGTAAGCCCAGTTCTGCAAGGCTTAGGTGAGTACGTACCCCCACCCGGTATGAAGTTTTTTGTAAGCCCAGTTGTGCAAGGCTTAGGTGAGTATGTACCCCCACCGGTATGAAGTTTTTGGTAAGCCCCGTTACGCAAGGCTTAGGTGAGTACGTACCCCCACCCGGTATGAAGTTTTTTTGTAAGCCCCGTTGTGCAAGACTTAGGTGAGTATGTACCCCCACCCGGTATGAAATTTTTGGTATATCTTTTTTTCTTCTGATTGATGAGTACGAACCCTCATCCGGTTTCTGGCGACTTATTGTCTCTGATCATGCGCCTATTCCATGAGGAATGATTGATTTTCTTTCTTTTTGACTTTTCTATTTTAGTCATCCGGTTTTACCGGGGATTCTTCGTTGGTTGCCTTTTAGGCAGGAATTTATTGGGGACTTTGATTGTGCCTCTTGATTAGGCAATTGCTTCAGCAATGGTGAAGACTTTTATGCTTTTGGGCTTGCATTACCTCTGGTATAGGTTGATTTCCCATTTCTCTGGGATATTAGCTCTTTGCTTGTTTTGAGCAAACGAGTAGTTCCGTTGTAAGCTCACCGGTGGAAATTTTTCTTTTGAGAATTTGATTGCTCCGACTGAGATCTCTTTTGAATTGCCCCCTTAGAGGGAAAATGGAGTTTTTGACTCCTTATTGCTTGAACCGACTTTTGTCTTATGCTTTTATTTCTGCTGGGGAATGGGTTTGTATGTGCGCCTTTTATGCACGTTAGATGGAAAGATATATATTTTCTCTTCTCTTTGTAATGATCCACTGGGAATTTTATTGGCCTCCTGGGGATGGAAATTTCTTCTTTTTTGCTTTTGTAGATTTTTCTTGATGTGCTCTTCTTGGGGATTTTCTTTCGACTTTTTCATGTCGTGGCCTTTGTTGGAGGATGAAAGGCTTTTCTCTTCTTTCTTTTTGTTGCCCCCCAGTGATTTGGGTGATTTAATTCTGTGTTTTCTTCGATGGACTCTTGTGTAGTCCTTATTCTCTTTTGGGAAATTAAATGGTGACTCTTGCATGAGTGTGCTTGATGACTCATGTAGTGATGAAGCTGAGTCGCGAGGTAATCTTTTTGTATTGCCTCTGGAGTAGGCAAGGATCCGCTTGGGGATGATCAAGCCTTTTCATTGGCCATTTTTTTTTATGTACCTTCTTTTGTTGGTGCTATTCTTTTTCGAAGCTTCTTTATTCTGCTGAGATAGTTTTGATTTCGCCTTTCGCGATTTTGATTTTCATATGGAGACTGGATTCTGGCGCCTCCTGTTTTCAATCACAAGTATGGAGACTAGCCTCCTTATATGCATGTTTATTATTTTTGTTTGAAGAAAATTATTTTTCTTGATTTTGATAAAGTCGTATTATGCAACTACTTTGTGTGTGGATGTCCTAAATGCAATCTATTTGTTTATTTATTTTTGATGCATTTAGAAAGTAACTGGCCTTCTCCCGTTGGCTTCTCATGAGTATGCCGATGGGTTCCTTTCTTTATGATTACAATGATGGGCTCATCTTTTACTCATCTTTTAATTTTAGCCCTATCTTTTGCCTAGACCGCCCTTTGCGGGTTTTCGATCTAGCGGGCTGCCTTAATTTTTGCCTAGAATATTTTAGGGGGCTTTTGCCTTATCTTTTGCCTAGATCATTCTTTTGGGATTTCCGATCTAGCAGGCTACCCTAGTTTTTACCTAAGAATATACTAGCAGGCATTTATTATTTTCTTTTTTGTTATGCTTCCCTTTTTTTTTTTAGATGCATGCTTGATCTTTGATTAAAGGTTTTTGCGCATATTTATGATTTATCAATAAAGAGGCATTTCCATAATATTTGGTCAAGAGAAAGGAAATGAAAAGGAATTTGATAAATGAGCAAAAGTTTTATTTCTTTTATAGAAGGATTTCAAAAGGTATTTAGAAGAATGGATGGGTGGGGTTGGCTATACTTGTATAGGCTTAAACGGTCATGTACGTGATATATGCCCCCTGGTTCTCCTAATTGCTTCGAGTTGAGATGCTTGAGCTCGAGTGAAGACTATGCGAGCTTGTTTACTTCGGAAGAGTGTTACTTTAGCCGCCTTTTCGGTTTTCGACTAAAGTAACCATTGCTCTTAGTTTCTCTTTTTTTTTTTATTATTATTATTTTTTTTACCTCTTCTTTTTGCCTAGGACGTATCCTAGCGAGGAATATGGACCCTATCTTTTGCCCAGGGAATGTCCTTTGCGGATTTTCATTCCTGACGGGTCTTGAGCAATGTCTTCAAGCATAATACTTCTTCACCGCGTCTGAATTGATTGGGTGTCGAAATTCCTCTCCATCCATATTGGTGAGGATAAGTGCCCCTCCTGAGAAAGCTCTTTTGACCACAAAGGGTCCTTCGTAATTTGCTTGCCCATTTTCCAATTTTATCCTTCGGGTTGGAAGCAATTTCTTTATAACTAGATCCCCTTCTTGATAAGTATGAGGGTGGACCTTTTTATCATAAGCCTTCTTGATCTTCTTTTGATAGGCTTGTCCATGACATATAGCATTCAGCCGCTTTTCATCGATAAGGTTTAATTGATCGTATCGACTTTGAACCCATTCGGCTTCGTTAGTTTTGCTTCCATTATGATTCGTAAGGAAGGTATTTCGACTTCTATTGGTAACACGGCCTCCACACCATATACCAGGGAAAATGGAGTAGCCCCTGTTGAAGTCCGTACGAGATGTTCGATAACCATGAAGAGCAAAAGGTAACATTTCATGCCAGTCTCTATAGGTTTTAACCATCTTTTGAACAATCTTCTTGATATTTTTATTGGTCGCTTCGACCAGCGCCATTCATTTTGGGCCGATAAGGAGAAGAATTATGGTGTTGAATTTTGAAATCTCGACATAATTCTTCCATCATCTTATTATTCAAATTGGACCCGTTATCGGTAATGAGACGATGCGGGATACCATATCGACATATGATATTCTTTTGAACGAAGGTGACCACTACCTTTTTAGTCACATGCGCGTAGGATGCAGCTTCTACCCATTTAGTGAAGTAATCAATAGCCACCAGAATAAATCGATGACCATTGGATGCCTTAGGTTCAATGGGACCAATAACATCCATCCCCCACATGGCAAATGGCCATGGGATTGCCATAACATTGAGAGGTACCGGTGGAACATGCACGTTGTCCGCATGTACTTGACATTTGTGACATTTTACGGCATACGATGACAGTCCTTTTCCATTGTGGACCAAAAATATCCCGCCACTGAGGATTTTCCTAGCCATGATATGCCCTGGAGCGTGCGTCCGAAGGCTCCTTCATGTATTTCCCTAATCGGTTTACGAGATTCTTTGAGATTGACGCATCTTAGCAAAATGGAGTCAAAGTTCTTTTTATAAAGGGTTTCTCCTATCAACATAAACCCTACGACCCTTTTCCGAATAATCCTTTTATCATTATCACTGATTCCCTCGGGGTATTCACCCTTTGTTAAGTATTGCCTTATGTCATGATACCAAGGGGTTTCACCTTTTTCACTGTCTATCGTCATACAAAAGGCTTGTTTATTGTACCTTTTGACTTGGATGACGGGCATCTCATGCTCTTGTTCTAATGTGAACATGGATGATAATGTTGCCAGTGCATATGCAATTTGGTTGTCTTCCCGAGGGACATACTCGAAGCTGATGTTTTCCATTTTTGAAGTCATGTTACGAATGTGTTCCAGATAAGGGATTAACTTGGAATTTTTAGTTTCCCATTCACCCTTGAGTTGGTAAATAACAAGGGAAGAGTCACCGAATACTTTGAGTCTAGTTACCCCATGATCCAAAGCTGCTTGAATACCTAGAGCGCAAGCTTCGTATTCCGCCATATTGTTTGTGCAATCAAAGTTTAATCATGGCATTCTTGGCATATACTTCTTTTCGGGAGATATTAAAATAGCTCCGATCCAGTGTCCTAGTAAATTTGAAGCTCCATCGAAGAACATGATCCACTCATTATTCTTTAGTTCTTCATGTTGGATGTGCATTATGTGCTCATCTGGAAAATCATCTTGTAGGGATTGATATTCGTCTATTGGTCCATGTGCCGGATAATGCTGCTAAAGGGCTTCCTTTGATAGCTTTTTGAGTGACATGAACGATGTCAAATTCGATAAGAGTACTTGCCATCCGGCTATCCTTCGGTCAAAACGGGTTTTCAAACGAGATATTTGATTGGGTCCATTTTGGAAATCAACCAAGTTGTATGTCGACCATATATTGTCGAAGACGTTGAGTTGCCCACACCAATGCACAACATGTTTTTTCGAGTGGTGTATAACGAGTCTCATAGTTTAGAAATTTTTTACGAGGTAATATATGGCTTGTTCTTTTTACCCGTATCATCTTGTTGACCAGAGCACACATCCCATGGATTCGTCGAGTGCTGAAAGGTAAAGAATCGGGGGCTTTCCTTCTACGGGTGGTACCGGTATCGGGGGATTGGTTAGGCACATTTTGATTTTTCGAAAGCTTGTTGACATTCGTCGTTCCAAACTTTCGGTTGGTTTTTACGCAATAACTTGAAGATAGGCGTGCACTTGTCCAGTTAATTGCGCGATGAACCGTGCGATGTAGTTTATTCGGCCCAAGAACCCTCCGATTTCTTTTTCTGTCCTTGGTGGGGGCATTTCTATGATTGCCTTTGTTTTATCGGGGTCCACCTCAATTCCTCTTTTACTAACAATAAACCCAAGGAGTTTTCTCGATCGTACTCCGAATGTGCATTTAGCCGGGTTGAGCTTAATGCGGTATTTTCGAAGTCGATTGAATAACTTCTTTAAGTATTGGAGGTGATCTATTTCGTTTTTGGACTTGGTGATCATATCATCCACATATACTTCGATTTCTTTGTGAATCATATCATGAAATAGCGTGACCATAGCCCTTTGGTAAGTAGCCCCTGCGTTCTTGAGTCCAAAAGGCATTACTCTATAGCGAGAATGTACCCCATGGTGTAATGAAGGAAGTTTTTTCTCTATCTTCGACTGACCAATTTAATCCGGTTATACCACTGCATATCCATCCATGAAAGAATAGAGAGTATTTGTAGCGGTATGATCTATCGGCATATCAATATGTGGTAAGGGAAAATCATCTTTCGGACTTGCACGGTTTAAATCCCTGTAATCTACGCATACTACGATTTTTCCATTTTTCTTTATAAGCTGGCACAATGTTGGCCAACCATTCGGGGTATTTTGATACAATTAGAAAATTGGCGTCCAATTGTTTTTCTATTTCTTCTTTAATTTTTAAGGACCATTACGGTTTTACTCTTCGAGTTTTTGCTTAACGAGCCGAAATCCCTCTTTTATTGGTAACAGATGTTCTACTATGCTCTTGTCAATCCCGGGCATATCATGGTAGGACCAAGCAAACACATCCATATATTCTCTTAGTAATTGTATCAACTTTTCCACGACATCATTATTAATTTGGGTACCGATGTTTACTTCTTTCTTATCATCTTCGATCCCAAATTGATAGCCTCGGTTTTCTCTCGATGGGGTTGTATTGATTGAGCTTCTTTTTCTAACGAGTCTTTGCATATCCGGGGAAATGGTCCCTCCTCACTGTCGACTCAATCCATTCGTCTTGACTTTGGATCTTCCAGGAGTTTTCGATCACGGACATGGCTGTATGGGTTATGCTTTGTTTAGATTCTTTTATTAAATGTATGAGAGAGAAAAGAATGAAAGAGAATATGGATATTAAAAAAATGCCTCATTGTATTGATAGAAGAAAATATTTACAAAGCCCAATTTAACCAAAAATCTCATGATCATGGACAAGGATCACGAGAAATACATCGGAAGCTTTTATTATTTCTTTATGTTTATTGCAAAAAAAGTAAAAATGATGAGCCCTAATCTGCTGGTCTCCCTTATCTCGTCTTTTACTCGGGCTTTGATAAGGGCTGGTCGTCCACCTTTGGAGTAGATGCGTCAAAGGTAATCCATCCCGCATCTATTAAATCTTGGACCTTATGCTTTAAGGTTATGCGGTTATCCGTAGAATGTCCTGGAGCGTCCGAATGATAGTTGCATTTTTCATTAAGCTTATACCATTACTGGATATGGTGGCTCCATCTTCTTGGGAGGAATGCGTACGAGGAGCTTGGCGTCTAGTAATTTTAACGACAAGCTTGCATAAGAAGTGGGTATTGGGGTGAACTTTCTTTACGGTCTACGTGGCTTAGTTTGCTTTGAGAGGAGGAAGAAGGAATGGCCAAGTTGATTGCATTTACGGTTCCTTCTTTCTTTTTCCCGAGGCTCTTTTTAATGAATGGAGTAGAGGAGTTGGAGGAGTTCTGCTGTGCAATCCTTCCGTTCTTCGAGACCTTGCTCTACTCTTTCTCCTATAATGACTACATCTGCGAAGAGTGTCGATGTGTTCCCTATCATTTTGTCATAATAAGGACCTGATCAAAGAATTGATGAACATGGATGTAGTCTCTTTGTCGGATAAAGGAGGTTCTACTTGTGCTTGCCAATTCCCTCCATCTTTGGGCATATGCTTTGAAGGATTCATCATCTTTCTTGCTTAATAGTTGTAGATCTGCTCTTTCGGGGGTTAGATCAATATTGTATTTATATCGACGAAGAAAGGCATCGCCGGGTGTCTCCGGGTTTGGATTTGGCCCCCTTCTAGTTGCATATACCGAGTTTAAGGCCGATTCAGCTAAACTCTCCTGAAAGCAATGGATCGGGAGTTTCTCATTATCGAGCATATGCGGCCATCTTACGGCGGTACATTGTAAGATGGCTTTTGGGGCAGAGTTATTCCTAAGTATTTCGGGAAGTCCGGAGTTTTGAACTTATTAGGGAATTGGATGTTTTTAACGAGACACATATCAGCCGCCTCTTTTATATCAAAATTGTGTCCTTCCATGGCTCTCGGCCTCTCTTCAAGAGCGAGTGATTTGTTGTTTTGATACTTCGGGAGCATGAATATGTCTTGCTCTTGTACCAGATTGATCATGCTCATTCCGAGGTTCCTCTTCTTCTTCGTGGTGAGAGGCTTGTCCATTCCGAGGACCCTCTTGATGGAGATTACTGTTGATGTATCATTTCTAACATTTGAGCCATTTGCTCTTTCGGTGTAGTAAGCTCGGCGGTGAGCTTTCGGTTTTGTTCTTCTAGTTGTTCCATCTTCTTAGCCTTTTAAGCACGAGTGAGGACGGGCGGAAGACCGACCACCTTCTAAATGATTTTAATGATTCTTATTATAACTTTTTATTTTAAATGATTAGCGAGGAATAAATATGCCCTAGGATGAACGTGTTTATGTATGAGAGATTTTATTTATGATGATGTTTATGCATACTTTTCTTAATGCATTGGTTTTCTCTCTTAGTTTTACCATTTATTGAATGATGCGGTATGAATGATACGACTTTGCCAAGAATCTTTTTGAAAAGGTATTTTTATGACCTTAATGTTTTACATTTTTTTTATGATTTTTAGGTTTTTTCATTTTTTGTCTCGTTGTATGATTACCCTATGCTAATGCATCAATACAAATGTAGCAAACGTATGCGCACACAATTCATACATCCACGAGCGAGCCGCGCTTATTTAATCACGAGGTGGGATTTTCCTGCGAAACGTGCTTGGTTTAGGTGGTTCTAGCTGTTCTCACCAGGCCAAAGGTCCCCAAGGTGCCCCCATTATAGGGACCTCTCAATCTCTCGATCCTTGGGTCATGCACGGAACTCCGTGGCGACACCCTTAGACCAAAAGAAGAGAGTTATCACCTTGAGTTGGTGGTTTTCCGACAACGGCAGTAGCCCCGTGTGCCAACTAACCGATCGTATCTGCCACCCACTCCTTATAGATATTCACTCTTGCCCCCGGGTATAGAGGGACTGTTGTGTGCAAGGGTTTTTGTGTGCAATTTGTATTTCAAACAATTGCAAAAATAATCATACAGCAGTTATTTAAAGCCATACAATAAAAACATATAGAAGGGTAAAGGCGTAATTTCAAATCTTTGCTTAGTTTGAATTTATCTGTCACTAAATGGGATCAACTCTCGGACTTCCCCAGTGGAGTCGCCATCTGTCGCCGCCGTCCCTTTCGACGTCCGTGGACGTCTCGAAACGTTTATGCGAGCGGTCGCGAAAGGATGGTGTAAACTCGCTTTTTTTGTTTTAAAAGGTTTTCGAAAAGGGGTTCTTATGGAGTCGCCACCAATGTTTTGACCTTAAACATTGGAAAAGGAAAAAATGTTGATTTTAAGAAAAACCGCACTTGGCCATTATAACCAGAGTTGGGTAAGGGAGTTAGTTACGTGTGGGGAAGGTATTAGTACCCCACAACGCCCCTTTCGGGTTCCCTATGACAGATTTATTTAAATAAAGACTATGAGAAATTACGCGATTACCCTATTTTATTACATAATATTAAATGGCTATCTACATGATTTTATTCTATGTTGCATGCATAAAATGATGAATAAAGCTAAATAAAGCAATAAAAGAGATATTAAAATAGATATCTACATGATCCTATTCTACATGACATAATAAAGCTAAATAAAACAATAAAACAATAAAGCAATAAAAGAGAAGAGAATTGAAAAGAACCTCCGTAGCAAGCTTGATATTGAGAATCTTGAACTGTGAGGATGCGTTTTGGCAACCCCTCTCTCTACACAGACTCTCCTCACCAACACGAGATCGACCCCACTAAAAATTTAAAGAAGAATCGAATGCCGGAATATAATTCCTTAACCGATTGTTACCTATTTAAGGCAATCGGAAAGATCATTCAAGAGAAAGAAAGAAATAGACAAGTGCTCTGAGTTTTAGAAAGTGTTTCAGAGCTCTCTGGAGTGTCTGTGGTCTCCAAAAGTGGCAAATGAGCCTCATATTTATAGTTTTTCGCAGCTGGCGCACTTTGGGACGGCCGTCTGGATGGGACGGCCGTCTGGACTGGGACAGCCGTCCCAAATGGCAAAATTACACAGGCTGGGACCCCCTGGGAACCCGGGACGGCCGTCCCACTTGAACTGGGGCTTGGGACGGCCGTCCCAACTTCGGGACGCGCGTCCCAACTGGTTGGAGCAGGTTGGGACGGCCGTCTCGACTTGTTCTGGCCAGTTTCGCGCGTTTCGGGACTCCGGGAAGCTTTCCTTGCCTGTTTTGGACGTCAGTGGATGCCGATATGTGTCTGTTGAAGCTTTATCTTCATATAGGAAGTCTTCTTGGCCTTCATTAAGATGTCAGGCGAGCTCTGTCTTTGTGTAGGAAGTCTCTTTTGGCTTTTATTGTGTGAATGAGTGAACTCCGTCTTTTGTTGTGGGAGGTCCTTCTCGTTTTGGGAAACCGGATGAACTCCATCTTCGGGTGAAGTTCCTCTAGCTTTTATTTTGAGAGGCCGGGCAAAATTAGGGGTCTACAGATGCCAGTATTAAAATCAACCCACTTACATTTAAAAATAGGTAATCTGAATATCGTGTAATCTATTACCCAAATCTCTTCAATTACACCAAAGTAGCCCATTGACGCCGTTATCGGATATTTATCCTTTGAACTCGAGAAATGCATTGATTCAGCCACCACCATGACTCCACTATTTTGCATTGTGCTTATTTCATCTTCTCCCTTTGTATAAAATGAATAGTTATTTATATCATACCCACCCCAACATATCACATCAAAGTTTGGCTCACATGCTAGACACTTTAGTGTATCAGAAGCTGTATTGTCACCTTCAACTTGTTGTTTAAACCACTTCAAAAAGCTTTTGTTGTGTTCAGTGATCACCCACTTTTTAGGCATACGTGGATTATTTTGCTTCACAATGTCTTTATGAGCACTTAAGTAGGGGATGACTTCTTCACTGTTATTCAATATGTACAAATGTGCTCGAAGTACTTCATCTCGACACATTGTCACAACTTTTGCACCTCGAGTTCCTCTACCAAGACCTATTCCATGGTAACGAGTCTTAGGTAACCCTATAGCTTCAACTTCGATAAGTATTATGTGCAAAACTCAATAGCTTCCTCTGCAATATATCTTTGAACAATTGATGCTTCGGGACGATATTGGTTCTTCACATACCCTTTTAATATCTTCATGTATCGCTCAATAGGGTACATCCATCGTAAGAAAAGCTGGACCACAGATTCTAACTTCCCTGGCTAGATGAACAATCAAGTGAACCATAATATCAAAAAATGATGGAGGAAAGTACATCTCAAATTGACATAATATGATCTGCAGCCTCATTCTCTAACTGATCCAAAACATCCGGGTCCATAACTTTACTACATATGGCATTAAAAAAAAAGCATAATCGAGTTAAGGAATATCTAACATTCTCTGGTAAGATACCTCGAATAGCCACAGGTAGAAGTTGTTGCATCAATACATGACAATCATGAGATTTTAACCCAAGCAATTTTAGATCTTTCATAGATACAAGTCTCTTCACATTGGAAGAGTAACCAAATGGAACCTTCACACCTCGTAAAAACTCACAAAAACTTCTTTTCTCTTTTTTAGACAGTGTGTGACATGCTGGAGGCAAGTATGTTCGGTTACCATGAGGTTGAGGAGCTAATTGTTCTCTTATACCCATTTCAACCATGTCCAAACGAGCATTGACACCATCTTTTGTTTTTCCTTGAATGTTAAGGAGCGTTCCGATGATACTGTCACACACATTTTTCTCTACATGCATGACATCTATACAATGCCTCACATCAAGAACCCTCCAATATGGAAGAACAAAAAGGATTGACATTTTCTTCCATATACCTGTGGCTTTCTTTTGCGTCTTTCCAAACTCACACGAAATCGCACTTGCTCGTTGATATACTTCTTCCCCACTTAAAGGTGTTGGGGCTGCATCATTTTCTTGACACCCGTTAAATGATTTTTTTAATTTACGATATGAATGGTTTGAAGGAAGAAATCTTCGGTGTCCAAGGTACATTGTTTTCCTTCCATGTTGTAGTTGATAGTGACATGTGTCTTCTTCACATATCGGGCAAGCTTTATGTCCCTTTGTGCTGTAGCCACTCAAATTACCATATGCTGGAAAGTCATTAATTGTACAAAATAACATTGCACGCAACTTGAATAAGTCACCTGTGTACCCATCAAACACATCAACACCTTCCTCCCACAACATCTTCAACTCTTCAACCAATGAGCTTAAAAAAACATCAATGTCATTTCCAGGTTGTCTGGGACCCGAGATCATCAAAGATAGCATCAAGTACTTACGTTTCATACACAACCACGGAGGTAAGTTGTAAATAACTAACACCACAGGCCATGAACTATGTTTACTGCTTAAATTTCCATATGGATTCATTCCATCTGTAGCAAGTCCAAACCTAATGTTTCTTGGATCATTACCAAAATTCTGGAAGATGGAATCAATTTTTTTCCATTGCAATCCATCTGCCGGATGCCTCAACTGACCATCTTTAATACGACTATCTGCATGCCATCTAGTGAGCTTTGCATCATTTCCATTAGTGAATAATCGTTTCAACCTTGGAACAATGGGAAGATACCATAACACTTTTGCCGGGGTACCCTTCATTACATCATTGTCAGAATCACCATCCTTCTTCTTGTATCGTGATTCTCCGCATTGTGGACATTCATGAAAGTTCTCAAATTCTTTCCTGTACAACACACAATCATTCGGACATGCATGAATTTTTTGGTACTCCATACCCATTGGACACAATATCTTCTTAGCATCATAATTGCGGGTTGGCAATGTGTTACCTTCAGGGAGCATGTCACTCAACAACTCAAGCAATTCTGTGAAACTTTTATCAGTCCACCCATTCTTTGCCTTCACATTGAACAATTTTAGTACCGCCGACAATCGTGTGAACTTAGTACAATTTTTATACAAAGGCTTTTTTGCATCATTGGACAACTTCTCGTACACATGTGTATGTTGGAAGGCATCTTGTCCAAGCTCACGAATCATTTCCTCCAGCTGATCATCCATCTCTAGATCAACTTCTTCTTTGTCTTCTACACTTGGCATGTTTAATAATTCACCATGCCATGTCCACTTTATGTAACTCTTTAGGAAACCATCACAAAGAACATGTTCCCGAATAACTTTAGTCGGTAATCTTCGCTCATTCAAGCAGTTAACACAAGGGCAATAGAATCTTCCATCATTATCCGGAACATTCATCTTAGCAAATTCAAGGAATTGTTCTACTCCACTCTCATATTCATTTGTTGTTCGTCTATAATTGATCCAACTCCGATCCATTGTTACCTTCTAATTTTCAAAATAACTACATTATAATACAAATCTAATTTTCAAAATCAAAATCACGAAAGAATGCCTACAAAAACACATTCAAATGACTAAACTACTTACAATACGTCTCTAAATTAGCTAAAGGCACCCGCGAACTTCCATCTCTTGACAGCATTATTACATACCAGATTCAAAAATGTAAACCTACAATGGCTAAAGCAAGCACGAAAACTTACCTCTTGAAGACCTACAGAGGTGGCAGCTGGCGTGACGTGCAGAGCTGGGTGGGGAGAAACGTGCACAGGCGACGGGCACCAACGACAGTAGCAGCAGGCGGCACGACGTACAGAGTTGGCAGGTGGCGTGACGAGCAGAGCTGGGTGGGGAGAAACGTACAAAGGCGAAGACGTTCGTAGAAGATACAGAGAGAACGGGGAGCTCTGCTATGGGTGAAGTGAGAAATGGAGTGTCGCGGGAGGTGTAAAACAGAGGATATTATGTCGGTTTCCCTAACACCTGTCATCAAATACACTTTCTATGTCAGGTAAAACTTAACCGACATAGAAAGTTCACTTTCTATGTCGGGTAAAACTTAACCGACATAGAAAGTTCACTTTCTATGTCGGGTAAATTTTAACCAACATAGAAAGTGAACTTTCCACTTATTATGTCGGTTAAAATTTACCCGACATAGAAAGTTAATGATTTAATTACAAAATTGCCACCGCGCTACATACTATGACGGGTGGACTACGACTGTGATAAAAACTCGTCATAGAATGTTATTTTTCCACTAGTGATTATTTGTTGGTTGCCTTTTATTTAGGTAGGAATTCATTGGGGATTTTTGGTTTCTGTTGATTGTGCCTCTTGATTAG
The DNA here is from genome assembly GCA_963425845.1 of Sphenostylis stenocarpa. Lineage (NCBI taxonomy): Eukaryota > Viridiplantae > Streptophyta > Magnoliopsida > Fabales > Fabaceae > Sphenostylis > Sphenostylis stenocarpa. The sequence goes on from OY731400.1 coordinate 64,335,711, forward strand.
GCAGGAATCCATTGGGAAGACTTTTATGCTTGTTGTTTTCACCTCTGAATAGGCTGATGTTCTACTTGAGGATATTTGCTCTTGATAATACCTCTGAGTAGGCAGAGGTTTCATTGGAAGTGAAGGCTTTGCATTCCGCTAGGGATATCCATATTGGGTGTTATAGGCAATTAACTCCCTGAGGATATAAATTTGTAGTTTTGCCTTTACTGATAGGCTTACTGGGGATAGTTTTTCTCTTTGCTTTCCCAGAGATCTATTTTGACTTGCCCCCTAGGGAGGAATGGAGTTTTGACTCCTTGTTGGATACTGTTATTTTGAGCTGGCTTTGCCTATGCTCTTATTCCGCTGGGAAATGGGTTTTTACCTTTTTCTCGCGATTTTGAAAATTTGTGATTTTGAATGTGTGCGCCTTTTATAATTTCTTTTATGCACGCAGGATTTTTTGTTATCTGCTGGGGATGAAGAGATATTTTTTTCTCTTTTCTTTTTTGGCGATCCACCAAGGAGCTCGTTGGCTTCCTGGGGATCCAACTTTGATTTGATTTTTATAACGAAGTCTTGGCTCCTGGCTTTGTGAAGCTCTTTATTGAACTGGAGGATGAGGATTTTCTTGTTTTCCCTGTTTTGTAAATTTTTCTATAATGCTCTGCTTGGAGATATTTATTTGGCATTTTTTTGTGACCTCTATTGGGGAATGAAAGATTTTTCTTTTCTTTCTTTTTATTGAACCCCTGGGGATATGGATATCTTGACTCTATATCTTCTTTGGTTGATCTTTGTGTAGTCCTTATTCTCCTTTGGGGAAATAGCGGAGGTTCTGGATGAGTGTGCTTGATGACTCATGTGGTGATGAAGCTGAGTCGTGAGGTAATCTTTTTGTTTTGCCTCTGGAGTAGGCAAGGATCCGCTTGGGGATGATCAAGCCTTTCCGTTGGCTTTTCAATGTTGATAGCTTCCTTTTTCTTGGATGGAAGGATGAATGACTATGTATGACGACTCATGTGGTGATGCTGAGTCGTGGAGTAAGTTTTGTTTTGCCTTTGGAGTAAGCCAGGATCCATTTGGGGATCATCGAGCCTTTCCGTTGGCCTCTTTCTGGTGTACCTTCATTTATTGGGGTAGAAGGTTGGAGCTAGTTTCTTTGAAGCTCTTTATTCTGCTGAAGTGGTTTTGATTTCGCCTTCTCTTTTGCGATTTTGATTTTTATTTGGAGACTGGATTCTGGCGACTTCTATTTTCAATCACAAGCATGGAGACTATCCTCCTTATATGCATGTTTATTATTCTTATTTGAAGAAAATTATTTTTTCTTGATTTTGACAAAGTCGTATTGTGCATCTACTTTGTGTGTGGATGTTCTAGATGCAATCTATTTGTTTATTAATTTTTGATGCATTTAGAGAGTAACTGGCCTTCTCTCGTTGGCTTCTTATGAATATGCCAATGGGCTCCTCCTTTATGACCATGATGATGGGCACCTCTTTTAGGACCATGATGATGGGCACCTCTTTTATTCATCTTTTGGTCTTAGTCCTATCTTTTACCTAGACCGCTCTTTACGGATTTTCGATCTAGCGGGCTGCCTTAATTTTTGCCTAGAATATCTTAGGGGGTTTTCGCCTTATCTTTTGCCTAGACCATTCTTTTAGGGTTTTCGATCTAGTAGACTACCCTGATTTTTACCTAAGAATATCCTAGCAGGCGTTTATTCTTTTCTTATTATTTTTTTATGCTTCCTCTTTTTTAGATGCATGTTTGATCTTTGATTAAAGTTCTTTGCGCATATTTATGATTTATCAATAAAGAGGCATTTCCATAATATTTGGTCAAGAGAAAGGAAATAAAAGGGAATTTTATTGATAAGAAAGCAAAAGTTTATTTCTTTTATAGAAGGATTTCAAAAGGTATTTAGAAGAATGGGTGGTCAGGGTTGGCTATACTGTATAGGCTTAAACAGTCATGTCTATTGTAGACCCCAAATCTTGTCCGACCTCATAATAAAGACCAGAAGACCTCCTTTTCAAAGATGGATGAAGCCTAAGAAACCACTAGGAGAGACTATTAGGCCCCATACTAGGATAAAAGGGATTTTTGGCATAAAAATAAGGATTTTTGCCTTTTAGGGTCGAGACCGCCGTCTCAGATTTGAGACCGCCGTCTCGCCTTGCGAAGGTGGCGAGACCGCCGTCTCGTTTGGCGAGACGGCCGTCTCGCCATTCCTGCAAGACGAGACGGCCGTCTCGATTGGCGAGACGGCCGTCTCGACCTTGTCAGACGAGACGACCCGTCTCAACCTGACAGGCACGAGTCCCTATAAATAGGAGCCCCATTCCCCTCATTTTCACACAGTTCTTCCTTTCTCTCTCTAGACTTTTCTTCAAATTCTCTCTCTAGACCCCCTCCGAAGCATTTCCGGAGTTTCTGAGAGTTTTCTAGAGCATTTTTTAGCGTTTTCAGCATTGTAACGAGCGGAGGGCTGCCAAAAAGCACCCTAATACTCAAAGAATTAATAGAAAAGCTTGCCTAAGAGGTTTCTACTTTCTCTCTCTATCTTTTACTGCCTTATTTTAAAATTACACAATAGACATTAGGGTCATGTAGTCATAGTTTAAAATTTAGCAAAATAAAAGGGTAAAAGCGTATTTTCACGGGTTATTTATTTAAAATAGTTGGCCTATCATAGGGAACCCGAAAGGGGCATCGTAAAGGAACTAACACTTCCTTTACACGTAACTAACTCCCTTACCCAACTCTGGTTCTAATGACCAAAGTTGGTTTTTTCGAAAACCAATGCCTTTTCACTCCTTTTCCGATGTTTCTGGTAAAAACATCGGTGGCGACTCCAGATGAACCCTTCAAAAATTAGCTCTTGGGTTAGCCCGGTTATCGGACAACCCAAGAGCGCCCTTTCGAAAACCTCGCCTCTAGGTTTAGCCCGGTTTTCGGACAACCTAAAGGCGTTGTAACCACACCAATAAAAACGCAAAAAATGGAAAGTCAAAATCATCGCGTCGCTCCGACCGCCTCGTTTTGACGGCGGCGCCAGATGGCGACTCCACTAGGGAAGCCTAGAGAGTTGATCCCATTTAATGATGGGCCAGCTTAAAAATAAATAAACCAAGGAAATTATGCTTTTACCCTACCTTGTATTATAACATGTTTTAATGCTTGGCTTTAATAACTGTTGCTTGTTTATACTTACACAATTGTTTGAAATACAAACTGTACACAAACCCTTGCACACAACAGTTCCCTCTATACCCGGGGGCAAGTGAGAAATCCATAGGGAGTGGGTGGCAGGTACGGTTCGCTGTAGTGATGGCCTTGTGCCCACCAGTGTGATCAGAAACCACCACTCAAGGTGATAACCTTCCTCTTTTGGCACAAAGACTGACTATGGCCTTAGTGCTAAGCATGGTCGGAAGGCTGGAGAGTGGGGACCCTATAATGGGGGCACCTTGGGGGCCTTAGCCTTGGTGAGAACAGTTAGAACCTACCTTCGCCAATGCACTTTTCTGCAGGAAAACCCTACCTCATGATTAAAACGACTTCTCGCCTGTTCGCGGATGAGTGAATTATATGTGCATTTGTTTGTTGCATTTGATTGCATAGCATAACCAAACAACAGATAAAAACAAAAGTTTACAATAAACACCCTTATCTCGGACAGTCTGCCTTTTAGCTAGCCTAGTTTCAGGTTCTTTGTAAGCTAAGTAGCCACGCAGTCCGACAGAAGAGATAAGGGACGCTAATAAAACCATTTTATCTTGGACAGTCTGCCTTTTAGCTAGCCTGGTTTCAGGTTCTTTGTAAGCTAAGTAGTCACGCAGTCCGACAGAAGAGATAAAAGGCCAAAAAATAAATCCAAAATAAATAAAATAATAATAAAAAAATTAAAACGTTTATAAAAATAATTTTGACGAAGTCGTATCATTCATATTGCATCATGTCATAAGTGAAAAAACCAAGAGAGAAAATAAATGCATAAGAAAAGTATGCATATGGATCATTTTAATAAATCCCTAAAAAATGGGTCTTAAGAGCGTTTTTTGAGAAAATTACTGGGCCAAATCCCCTTTGGGGACTTATAATCTGATTCTTCACCTTTTTCTCTTCGTTTTGATATGTTGTGCGTCCAAATCTGACATCCCAGTCAAAAGTTATCGCACTTTGAACATCTACTGCCCTTTTGTTCTGGTGCATGCATAAATACATTCATTCTAGGGAGCACTAGATATCCCTAAGACAATGGCGAGAGAGGCCCCGAGCACATTTGTGACCTTCGCGACAAGGAAGGGACAAGTGTACTAAGGTGTGATAGTGACCCCCATTATACATGTCAAGTCTGTGATGGGGAAGGAACCATTACACCAAGGTGGGTAGGATACCCCACAAAGCGTAAGCTTTAAGGAGGATACCTAAGTCATTGTCTTAAGGAATATCCATCTCATAAACCATTCATTATAGAAAGCGGTTGGTATTCTTCATGCCCTCATCCGCATACAAAAAACAAAAAAAAAAACAAAATCCCAAACAGTATCATATATCATAAAACATGATAATGTTTAGGAAAAAACAAACACTTACATACATGCATCCACCAAACTTCATCCTCATAACATAATAGACAGTCGAAGAAGTGGACATTCCTCAATACCATGTGAAGAGGATAGGGCATTCGCATGCCATACACGGGAAAGGAAATACATACAAATTTTAACCAACCTATGCGTTCCTTTAGGCTTTTTGCTTTTAAAAAGTGCTTTGAAACATTGCATTGAGGAATGTACACTGTCTGGATGAAATAAATAAAATTGTTTGTTTTCATCATCTCTTCAAACGTCTATTGCATTCATAAATTGCATTCATTCATTCTCACTTTAATAATAATAAGATAATAAAAAAGAAAGAATTAATTGATGTGCTTCCCATGAATCGGAATAAGATGGAGAGCAAGCCTTTCGTCGTCAAGTTCTCTCCAACGGTTGATCCGCCCAAGGAGGATAACAAGCCTCAACCATTGGATATCCAAGTTAATAGGGAAGAGGGGGCAAGGATGTCGTTACATTTATTTATGTCTCGAACCAAATAAAGTTATACCATTAAGATACGCAGAAACATCGTCCATCAATGAAGATATCTCCAGCATAGCCAACATTCGGGGGTAAGATTAGAAGTGGAAGAATCTATTTTGCCAAGGACGTATAAGATGATGCTCCTAAGAATAAAGGAAGAAACAATAAGATCGAAGAGAAACATAATCCAAAGAGGAAATTCAATAGACTTTGGATCCACGACGCTGAGGTAATTCTTTCAACGCTCCGCCAAAAAGACAAACTCACGGTAGACGACAAGTTGATCATGGTTCGAGCTAAAAACGAAATTCGGATCAGTAAGTCGTCTGCCCTACCTTGAATGGATGCGGCTGAAGAGGACCTTTGAAATATCTTTTGCCAATATGAAAAGACTTCCCCAATAATATGAAGGTGACCCACAAGATGAAAAAATATGGATATCGCTCAAACCAAGGGCTCATTAGAAACTCTCAAGGAATAAGGGAGCCACCAGATTTTAAAGACAATCCTTTGAAGCTTTACCCTACAAAGGATCAAGCTGCACGGAGAAAAGGGAAGTCTCCCCTCTGCACCTTGAATCAGATTTTCCCATATAGAGGGGTTCAAGCGTCAAAAGTGACTTTAGTCATTAGGTGTTCTCCTTCTGATTCTTAGGGTTTGTAAATCCAATGACTATTAGAGATTACTCCTCGGGGCTAGCCCGACCCCCGAGCATTGTAGGACACATATTTCCCTATTAATTACAAAGAATATCATTCTTACTATCTTCTTCTCTTCTTGCTATTCATATCTAAACCTCATTAATAACCATGTTTAAGCAAACGTTTTCAAAAGTGCTTCAAAGTAATCAAACTGCGCCATTGACCAAAATAAAAGTCAAATCCATCATCACTGATTGACTAGAAACACAAAAAGGTTCCACCTCATCATAATAAAGTCGTGTTTCGCCAAGGTTGTGCAGAGAGAAAAGAAAATCAAAAGAAGCCCATAAGAAGCCAAAGGCCAAAAAGAGAGGGCAAGATACCCGGTAGGAAACCCACCAAAGGGGGCTACGCAAAGGTTAGGGTAAACCCGCTAGGAAACCCAAACAACCATAAAGGGCAGCCTAGGCAAAAATTAGGGTTACAAAATAAAGTCCGCTAGGTTTCCCAAAGCAAGAAAAAAGAAACCTAGACAAAAGTTAGGACAAAACAAAACACAACATCCTAGACTGAAAACCCAAAGGGCGGACTAGGGGAGTCAATCAGTCATAGCAAGCGCCATACAATAAGATGCCATTTGTAGACCCCAAATCTTGCCCGGCCTCCAAATAAAGACCAGAAGACCTCCTATTTGAAGATGGACAAGCCTAACAAGCCATTAGGAGAGACTATTAGGCCCCATACTAGGGTAGGAGGGAGTCTCTGTACCAAAAAATAAGTTTTCTCGCTTTGAAGGGACGAGACCGCGTTCTGGGCAACCCAGACCGCCGTTTCGCCTCGCGTAGGAGTCGAGACCGCCGTCTCGCTTAACGAGACGGCGGTCTCGTCACCTACGAAAGATGAGACGGCGGTCTCGTGTAACCAGACGGCGGTCTCGTTGTTTTGATAGGACGAGATGGCGGTCTCGTTGAACGAGACGGCGGTCTCAACCCTGTCAGACGAGACCGGCGGTCTCGCCACCTGACAGCGTGAAAACCTATAAATAGGGGCTCTCCCCCCCTCATTTCCACACACCACAGCTGCATAGCTCTCCCTTCTCTCTAAAAACTTCTCTCTAGAATCCCTCCGACGCATTTCCGGAGTTTCTGAGTGCTTTCAAGAGTGATTTTTCGGCGTTTGAGAGGTTTTCCAACGCCTTGTAGAGTGAAGGGCTGCCATAAAGCACCCTATTTTTTTAGAGAATTAATATAAAGCGCGCTTCGGAGGTTCAAATTCTCTCCCTTCACCTTTACTGTCTTTATCTTAAATTATGCAATAGATAATAGGGCCATGTAGTCATACTTTTAAATTCCGCAGAATAAAAAGGGCGAAAGTGTATTTTTCTAGTTTATCAATAAAATAAGCCGGCCTGTCATAGGGAACCCGAAAGGGGCGTCGTAAAGGGACTAATACTCCCTTTACACGTAACCAACTCCCTTACCCAACTCTGGTTCTAATGACCAAAGTTGGTTTTCGAAAACCAACGCCTTTTAAACCCCTTTTCCGATGTTTCCGGTAAAAACATCGGTGGCGACTCCATAGAACCCAAAATAAATAAGTCCTTGGGTTAGCCCGGTTACCGGGCAACTCAAGGACACTTTTCGAAAACCTCGTCTCTAGGTTAGCCCGGTTATCGGACAACCTAAGGACGTTGTAACCACCAATAAAAAATGCGAAAAAGAGTCGAAAAACCATCGCGTCGCTCCGACCGACCATCTCTCTTTAGAGACGGCGGCGACAGATGGCGACTCCACTGGGGAAGCCTAGAGAGTTAATCCCATTTAGTGATGGGCCGGCTTAAACAAGAAATAAACCAAGAAAATAACACTTTTGCCCTTAACTTGTATTATAACATGCTTTATTGTTTGGCTTTCAATAAACTGTTGTTTGTTTATACTTACACAATTGCTTGATATATAAATTGCACACAATCCCTTGCACACAACAGTTCCCCCTTTACCCGGGGGCAAGAGAGATAACCATAGGGAGTGGGTGGCAGGTACGGTTCGCTGCAGTTAGGGCCTTGTGCCCACCAGTGTGATCGGAAACCACCACTCAAGGTGATAACCTTCCTCTTTTGGCAACAAGACCGACTCTGGCCTTAGTGCTGAGCATGGTTGGACGGCTGGAGAGTGGGGACCCTATAATGGGGGCACCTTGGGGGCCTTAGCCTGGTGAGAACAGTTAGAACCTACCCTTGCCAATGCACTTTTCTGCAGGAAAACCCTACCTCGTGATAAAAACGAAATCTCGCCGGTTCGGGGATGGTCGAATTGTGTGTGCATATGTTTGTCGCATTTGTATGTTGCATAGCATAAACAAACAACAAAACAAAAAACCAAAAAAATATTTTACAAATAAACACCCTTATCTCGGACAGTCTGCCTTTTAGCTAGCCTGGTTTCAGGTTCTTTGTAAGCTAAGTAGCCACGCAGTTCCGACAGAAGAGATAAGGGACGATAAATATTCTTTCACATAAAGCCATATTTTATCTCGGACAGTCTGCCTTTTAGCTAGCCTGGTTTCAGGTTCTTTGCAAGCTAAGTAGCCACGCAGCTCCGACAGAAGAGATAAAGGGCTATAAAATAAAAATAAACAAATAGAAACAATAAAAATAATAAAAATTCATTTTTCCAAAATTCATAAATAATACCTGGTCCAAAAATATTGCATTCATAACACATTCATAGAAAATATATGCAAATACCATACATCATGTAGAAAAAACATGATAAAATAGCAAAATAAACACTCACATACAATAAACATCATCTTCATCAAATCATACATTTTGGTTTAGAAAATGGAGGGGACAAGTAGACAAGTGGGGAAGGTAGACATTCTCCGAAGCCATACTGAGAGGCTAGAGCGGCTTAGTGCGATGATGCCACCGGAGGTCCGCGCTGATTTTGAAAAGTCCTACGGACGGATTTTAGACCTCCTGAAGATCAGTGTCGACCAAGTCTTCCTCAGGGTACTTATTCATTTTTGGAACTCCAGTCTGCGGTGCTTTGAATTTCCGCAGTTCGACATGGTGCCCACTTTAGAGGAGTATGAAATAATGTTGAAATGGCCCAAATCAGCTGGGGTCCATATCCGTCATGAGGCGTATACTCCTGCAGCACCAGTCGCTGCCCTTATCCATCTACCGTACCGACAAAGTACCCTGATAAAGAAGGGGAACACCCAGGGATGGAGAGTAACAATGTTAGAAGACCACCTGTCCTACCTGGCTGAAAGGGCAGAGTGGGTTGCCTTCAACAAAACCCTGGCGCTATTAATCTTCGGAACAATCCTGTTCCCCTTCCACCTCGACACGATGGATCAAGCCGTCATGGACGCTTTCTTCGCTTGGGACGTAAATTCGAAGAGTCCCCTGCCTGCTATTCTTGCCGACACCTTGCTCTCGGTAGACTTCTGCCGTCAGAAGCAAGGAAGAACACTCCGCTGCTGCTCTTCACTGCTTTATGTGTGGAGCATCACGCACCTCTATGCCTCCAGTCACATGGGGATATTCCCTGATCCATTGAGAAGCTTCTCCAAAATCCCCCTCCAACGACGCCTGACTGTAGAATGGAGGGATGAGTTAGAACAGAAGGACGCCAACAGCATATCTTGGGTCTGCCCTTGGTTCCGACCCGGCCCAGTTCTCGTCAGATGTGGGAACTATCCGAATGTACCTTTGATAGGACTCAGGGGTTGTATAGCCTACTCACCTAGAGTAGCTATGAGGCAACTCATGAGGACTCAAACTATTATCTCCCAAGGGGAACTCGGAGGACTGTGCTTCTTTGGAGACCCGTGCACAATCGCCAACTCACTGACTGTAAGGAAAGCATGGGAGAAGCCAGTCTACATGGGAGACAGAGAGCTAGGAAAAGCTCGGGTAACTGTCACCAGTGACTATGAGGCATGGAGAAGAAGAAGAGAGATGGCCCGACCATCCACCACACCCGCGCCAATTGCCAACAACGAAGAGCTGCAGGCACAAGTCAATGCCTTGACCCAGAGGGTAGAGATAATGGGAGCCCAGATACGGGCCCTCGAGGAAAAAGAACAAGCCTCTATCCTCATGATTGACGGTCTACAAAGGCAGGGCAAGAAAAAGGATCATGAAATAGAACGCCTCAAGGACCAATGTGCTGACGCTAATGAACAGGCTATCCGAGCATCCAAAACTGCCAGAACCGGCTCGGATAGCCAACTGCAGGAGATAACCGCTAGGTCGGCACACCTTGAGGCGGAATCAGCTCAGCAGGCCCAAACGATCAAAGAGTTGTCAGAACAACTCCTCCAGGCTCGGCTAGATCTCCGCCAAGAGCGAGAGAATAACAGAAAACTCAGCCGAGGTCTCTGTGAGCTACGCCTTAAGGAGAAAAGAGGGCTAGCTCGGTATGACCAAATACTAGAAGAAAAGGACCGAGCTGTTGCAAGGCTCGATGAACTAGAAGCCTTGGTCATACACCGAGAGGCGAAGATCAAGGAGGCCCAACAATATAGCGAAGAAATGAGCCAAGCAATCCATAAGCAAAGCGAAGCACTCACTCACCACGTCCGGGAAGCCGAGAGAGAATTACAACGAAAACAAGACCCGCCTGTGGGTTTCTTTAGGCTTTTCCGTTTTTGCCAAAAGACGCTTCGTAGTTTGGAATAAGAGAATGTACACCCTCCAAGTGAATTAATGAAATCTTCTTCTTATTCAACACTTGTCTACTTGCATGCATAAGCATTCATTTGCATATTTTAAATTCCCTCCTTCACGCTTAATAAATAAGATAATAAAAAGGAAGGATTAACTAACACGTCCTCCAACTCAGAAGAATGGAGAGAAAGCCACTCCTAATAAAGCTCACCCCAACGGTCGAATCACCGCAAGAGGGAAATAAACCTCGGTCGTTGGTCCTCAAGAATAAAGAAGAGGGGGCAAGGACGCCAGTGCGACTATTTATGCCACGTCCTTTCCCCTACGAGTCAAATAAAGCTGTACCGTGGAGATATGGGGAATCTTCACCAATAAAGGAAGAAATAACAAACATAGCCGGCATTGGGGGCACAACTAGAAGTGGAAGAATCTACTCCCCCAAGGACACACAAGAAAATGTCCTTCAAAATAAAGGAAAAAATAAAAAGACCGAAGAAGAAAAAGAAAATAAAGAATCCAAGGAGGAGACAGAGGAATTACTCCAGTTTATTAGGCAAAGTGAGTATTCCATTATCGATCAGCTCAACCGTACACCTGCAAAGATCACGTTGCTATCTTTGATAATGAGCTCGGAACCACACCGAAACGCCCTGCTGAAGGTCTTGAGCGAGGCGCATGTACCCCATACAATATCCCAAGAAAAGGTCGAGAGGATTGTTGGTCACATCACGGCAAACGATCACCTCACCTTCACGGAGGAAGAACTCCCCTAGAAGGGTCAAAGCATAACAAGCCCTTGCATATCTCGGTCAAGTGCAAAGAATACCTCATCGCTAAAGTTCTTGTGGATAACGGGTCGTCCCCGAATGTGATGCCCAAGTGCACACTTGGAAAAGTTGACTATCCAAGGAACTCGTCTGCGCCCAAGCAGCACCATCGTTCGAGCCTTCGACGGATCAAAACGAGAAGTGGTGGGAGAAATCAAACTACCAATCCAAGTGGGACCCACTATCTTCGACGTCGATTTCCATGTAATGGACATTACTCCAGCATATAGTTGTCTCCTCGGTAGGCCCTGGATCCATGACGCTAAGGCAATACCTTCGACGCTCCACCAAAAAGTCAAATTCGTAGTGGGTGACAAGCTGGTCACGGTTCAAGCAGAAGACGATATCCTAATCAGTGGACCGTCCACTCAACCTTATGTGGATGCGGCTGAAGAGGCTCTTGAAACATCTTTTCAAGCACTTGAAATTGCCAATATAGAACGACTTCCCAGAAATACAAAGGTAGCCCGCATGATGTTGAAGCACGGCTACCATCCTGGCCAAGGACTGGGGGCAGATTCCCAAGGAACGAGGGAACCCCCAGAATTCAAAGACAATCCTCACAAGTACGGCCTAGGATATAACCCTTTCAAGGACCGAGCAGGAAAGGCAAAAGGGAAGTCCCCCCTCCGCACACTCAAGCAGATTTTCCGAAGTGGAGGGGTGCAAGCGTCAAGAGCCACTCTAGTCATTAGGAAACCTTTTTCTTTGTTTAAGGGATGTAAACCCCATGATTGTTAGAGATTATCCCCCGGGGCGAGCCCGACCCCCGGGCATTTCAGGGCACATATTCCCTTATTAATTAATAAAGAATGATTCTTTCTATCTGCTTCTCTTCTTTCTACTTCTGACTGGACCACATAAATAACCCTGTCTAAGTAAACATAAAAAAGAAGAATAAGAAGCGCCTCCAAATAATCAAACCTTCATCATTGCTATCATCATCAAGTTAGCTGATTAGAAGCACATAAAAATAAGACTTCACTTAAGCCATAAAGAAAGTCACGCTTCGCCAATACTGTGAACAAAAGAATAACAACAAAAAAAAAAGAGAAAAAGCCCAGAGAAGCCAAAGGCCAAAGAAAAGGGCAAATTACCCGGTAGGAAACCCACCAAGGGGGCTACGCAAAAGATAGGGTCGACCCGGTAGGATACCCGAACAACAATAAAGGGTAGCCTAGGCAAAAGTTAGGGTTACAAATAAGGTCCGCTAGGATTCCTCCAAAATTTTACAAGAGAGAGAACCTAGACAAAAAATAGGGCCAACACACAGTATCCTAGTTCGAAAACCCAAAGGGCGATCTAGGGAAATCAGCTAGCCATTTAAAAGCAATGAAAATAAAAAAAGCGCAAATACAAAAAAAGAAAGAAAGAAGAAAGAGGAAAATGTTTGCTTAGACAAAGCTTAAACACCCAGGCTTAACCTTAGCTAGCCATTCTTACAAATACTCTTATAAAAAAAAATCAACCCTCTAAAACACAAACCATTGATTTTTACCCCCTTTCGCTTCTTTTCTCTGGACCCTCACGACAATATTCTAATAATTAATTTGGGAATATGGAGGCGTATAGTCAACAAGAGGATTGAAATCCCTAAAGCAAGGAAAAAGGGGCACTACATGACGAAAGTGCTCTACAAAAAAAAACAGAAAAAAGAGAAAAAGAAAAATAGAGAAAGAAAGAAATTACCCTTCGGTCCCAAGAAGTCTGGCATGGTACAGCCAAAAGTATACGCGGCAAATCAGAAGGCTTTCAGCGCAACAAGACACGTTGGTTAAATCCTTCTGAAAACTTAATCAAAATAGGCATTATAGGACATCAAGACATAAAAACATTGCATGCATAAAATGTTTTTAGACCAGGTCTTATTACTTCTTTCAAAATAATAAACAAAAAGCAATAAAAATACAAAAAATAAAAATTTTCTCTTCCACGAAACGAGACCGCCGTCTCGTCCACCCAGACGGCGGTCTCGATCTGGAAATTTTCCCTATATATAGGGGGCGCGACTTTGGGCTTCCTCACAACTCCCCTTGCTTCCAGAACCTCCTCTCCCTCAACTCCTGCACTCCCAAGCTCCCTCTAGTCAAGATGTTTGGCAGAAGCGCTTCCAGAAAGAGAAGGAGCATTGCTGGTGCTAGTAGTTCCGCACCACCACCACCACAGGACCCTTCCCAACTAGCGCCACAACACCAGGCTCGTCTTGAGAACATCCGGACCTACCAGTGGCACCCCATGCTCAAGCTAGATTTTAACATCCTAGCCGAGTTCGGATGGGAGGACGATGTCCGGGCCCATCTAGACAACATTGGGTGGGTATTCCTGCTGCAACCACCACCTACACGTGTATACCCACAGACAGTGCTGGAATTCTTAGCTTCCGTCTCCTACTCCGAGAGCCCCTCCACGATCCCGGGCCTACAGCCCACTCAGATGGTGACATATTTTATGGGTGGGCAGTACCAAACTTCCACCCTCAGAGAATTCAATGTGGCCATCAGGTTCGTCCGGCCCGAGGAGGCCATGACCCAGGAGTATCGTGACGCCATCTGCTCACGGCCCACCCACCTTACCGTTGCCGAGATGTGGCGTGAGCTCACAGGAGTCACCACGCTGCCCACACTGATGAGGGGATCTGCGCTTCCCCCAGCACTCCGCATCTGCCACAAGCTGCTGGCCGGAACTATACACGGGAGGAAAGAGAGTCAGGGCAAAATATCCCTCCCTGACCTCTTCATACTATACTGCATGAGCCAAAGACGGTGCTGCAACCCCGGGTACTTCTTCCTGAGAGCCCTCAAGGACTTCGGGAACAGATCTGCGGGGGCCGTCCTCGTTGCTCCTCTCATCACCCCCTTAGCAGAAAGGTTTGGGTGCCCTGGCCGGGAAGAGCTGACCCACAATCTGCGACCCGAATCCATCGGCGGGACGATCTTGGTCAGCATGGGAATGCTGATCCGCAGAGGGAGCCAGCTGGCTCTCCACCCCACCCTGGATTTCACATTGGAACTCCAGGACGTGATGCAGGAAATGCCTACATCTCCTGAGGCCCAGCAGCAACAGCAGCAGCAGCAGCCGCCCCGGTATACAGATGACTTCGCTGGCATGCACCTCCACATGAACGACCTATGCCAGCAGCTCAATAGTATGACCGTGAGGCAAGAACAAGTGTCCCAGAGGCATGATCAGCTATCCCAAGCAGTGGGGCAAATATCCCAAAGGCAGGAGGCCTTTGACACCCGACTAGGGGAGATGTACCAGTACCAACAAAGCATGCACCAGGATTGGGCGACTTTTCAGCAGAGGTACCAGGATGAAGTCCAAGAGATGGAGACTTCAGATACCATATGTACCAGCATTACCCTCCCTAGGGATCAGGCCCAGAAGATAGCCCTTAGGGATAGTAGCTCCAAAAATAGGGTTGTAATAAAATTTTCCCAATAAATAAAATTTTATGCATCTTTTTTTGCCACCCTTTCCAAAAAGTCAAGCGTAACAAAAAGAAAACTAAGAGTAAAAGACATACGCTCAATGAAAAAGCCAAAATCCTAAATCGCGAGAAAAAAGAGATAAACCGCGAGAAAAAGGCAGGATTAAGCCATTTGCACCAACCAACAAAGCTTCGATCGAACAAGAGTTGAACAAAATCAAGATCCATCCGACCAACCAGGCAGGAACGGATAATCACTACCAAAAGAACAAAAACAAAGGATCTCTGGCAATCAACAAAGGCTGGACGAACACCAACAAAATCCCCGGCGTGACCCGGATGACTATTCAAGAAACTCAACAAAAGACGCATTCTCCAGAAGAATGCGCCTGATCTGCGCTCGAGCCGGATCAGTAAGTCGCATTACCACCCTGATGGGGGGCTCGTACCCATCCAGTCCCACACAACGGACTGTACCACCCTGATGGGGGGTTCATACCCATCCAGTCCCACACAACGGACTGCAACTACCACCCTGATGGGGGGTTCATACCCATCCGGTCCCGCACAACGGACTGTACCACCCTGATGGGGGGTTCATACCCATCCGTCCAGTCCCGCACAACGGACTGTACCACCCTGATGGGGGGTTCATACCCATCCGGTCCCGCACAACGGACTGTACCACCCTGATGGGGGGTTCATACCCATCCAGTCCCGCACAACGGACTGCAACTACCAGCCTGATGGGGGGTTTATACTCATCAACCGAAGGATCGGCTACGTCAGGAGTAGTATCCGGAGGTTCTACCACGTGTCCATCGAAGGGATCGGCTACGTCAGAAGTAGTATCCTGGAAGTGCACGAGCACAGAAATCATTCCCCAGGGAGTCGGCGCATGAGCTACCCGAACAGTAAGCCGCCACCACCACCAGTCCCACGCAACGGACTGCAACTACCACCCCGATGGGGGGTTCGTACCCATCAGCCGAAGGATCGGCTCCGTCAGAAGGAGTTCCTGAGGTCTTACCACGTGTTCACCGAAGGGATCGGCTACGTCAGAGGTAGTATCTCAGAAGTGCACGTACACCAAAGTTTTCCCCAGAAGATCAACCGCTGCAAGATGGGACGTCTGAAGGGCAACCGGGCAAGAGGGTCAACTCCTTTACCCCCCAGTCGATCGTCCCGGCACAGAAGGCCAACAGTCGACTGGACGGGTAAAGGGGGGGCAGCTGTAGACCCCAAATCTTGCCCGGCCTCCAAATAAAGACCAGAAGACCTCCTATTTGAAGATGGACAAGCCTAACAAGCCATTAGGAGAGACTATTAGGCCCCATACTAGGGTAGGAGGGAGTTTCTGTACCAAAAAATAAGTTTTCTCGCTTTGAAGGGACGAGACCGCGTTCTGGGCAACCCAGACCGCCGTTTCGCCTCGTGTAGGAGTCGAGACCGCCGTCTCGCTTAACGAGACGGCAGTCTCGTCACCTACGAAAGACGACACGGCGGTCTCGTGTAACCAGACGGTGGTCTCATTGTTTTGACAGGACGAGACGGCGGTCTCGTTGAACGAGACGGCGGTCTCGACCCTGTCAGACGAGACCGGCGGTCTCGCCACCTGACAGCGTGAAAACCTATAAATAGGGGCTCTCCCCCCCTCATTTCCACACACCACAGCTGCATAGCTCTCCCTTCTCTCTAAAAACTTCTCTCTAGAATCCCTCCGACGCATTTCGGAGTTTCGAGTGCTTTCAAGAGTGATTTTTCGGCGTTCGAGAGGTTTTCCAACGCCTTGTAGAGTGAAGGGCTGCCATAAAGCACCCTATTTTTTTAGAGAATTAATATAAAGCGCGCTTCGGAGGTTCAAATTCTCTCCCTTCACCTTTACTTGTCTTTATCTTAAATTATGCAATAGATAATAGGGCCATGTAGTCATACTTTTAAATTCCGCAGAATAAAAAGGGCGAAAGTGTATTTTTCTAGTTTATCAATAAAATAAGCCGGCCTGTCATAGGGAACCCGAAAGGGGCGTCGTAAAGGGACTAATACTCCCTTTACACGTAACCAACTCCCTTACCCAACTCTGGTTCTAATGACCAAAGTTGGTTTTCGAAAACCAACGCCTTTTAAACCCCTTTTCCGATGTTTCCGGTAAAAACATCGGTGGCGACTCCATAGAACCCAAAATAAATAAGTCCTTGGGTTAGCCCGGTTACCGGGCAACTCAAGGACACTTTTCGAAAACCTCGTCTCTAGGTTAGCCCGGTTATCGGACAACCTAAGGACGTTGTAACCACCAATAAAAAACGCGAAAAAGAGTCGAAAAACCATCGCGTCGCTCCGACCGACCATCTCTCTTTAGAGACGGCGGCGACACCATTCCATAAACGAAACGTTTGCCTAAACTAGCCTAAACACTCTAACCAACCTTGGCTAGCCGTGCTTACAAAAACCATTTTTTGTCAAAATAAAACAATTCTAAAACACAAGCCTTTGAATTAAATATCATTTTCCTTCTTTTCTCTTGACCCTTACCACTACAACATTCTAGTAATTAGTAGGGAAATGTGGAGATAGTGATCAATAGGAGGATTGACACCCCCAAGAAAAGGGAGGGGCGCACTGCCATGGCAAGTCGCTCTATAATAAACACAATCATTCTTCGGTCACGACAAAGTCAAGACGGCAAAATCGGAACAACCTATTCTGTCAACGAAAGCACATAACGTCAGAAGCTCATCAGAAGTAAAAGCACATTGGTTAATCCTTTTGAAAAATTAATTGAAATAGTATTATAGGATGCATATCGTAAACATTGCATGCATATGATAGGCTCCTATCTCTCAAAAAAGAAGAGAAAGAAAAATGACAATAAGAAAGAATAATGCTTGCTAGGAGATTCTTAGGCAAAAGTTAAGGCAGCCCGCTAGACCGAAAACCCCAAAAGGGCGGTCTAGGCAAAAGATAGGGCTAAACCAAAAAATGAATAAAAGAGAGGGGCCCTTCATCATAATCATAAAAAGTCCAACAGGAGAATGCCAATCACTTTTCCAGATGCATCAATAAAAAAGAATAGATTGCATTTAGGGCATCCACACACAAGTAGTCGCACAAAACGACTTTGTCAATGTCAAAAATAAAAGAAATAAAAATTACTTCAGACAAATAACAAAAAACGAAAAGCATTCATGCATATAAGGACACTAGCTCCATGTTTGTGATTAAAAACAGGATCACTGAGACTGAGTCTCCAAATAATACCCTCAAGAAAATGGAGCAAGTTGTCAATCAAGCGACTCAGCAGAATAAGAACTTCTGAAAATCAAGAGCTCCAGCTACCATCCTTCTACCCAGAAAAGAAGGCACAAGAAAGTAATAAGTCTCCAAACATTGCTCTCCCTCAAGAAAGAAGAGCGAAGCTTCCAGAAGCCAAAGCTCCAATCATCACCCAATAAAAGGAAGGCAATCATTAAGAAAAAGTCGACGGAAAGGCTTAGTCATCCCCAAGAGGATCCTTGCCTACTCTGAAGGGTTAACAAAAATACTCCTCACGGCTCAACATTACCACCACATGAGTCATCGAGCACACTCACCCAAAGTCTCCTCCACACTCCCCAATGGAGAATAAAGGCTTCAAGAGCCCATCATCATCAACAGTCAAAAGAGTCCAAACCATCAAGGGCTCAACAAAAAGAAAGAAGAGAAAAGGAAACCCTTGCATCCCCAGTGGATGTCCAAAAAGGCCATGACAGAGAGGGCCGAATAAAAATTCTCAAGTGGATCTCCAAAAAATTCTACAAAAAGGAATCAGAAATTCCCATCCCCCAGTGGAATAAGAGCTTCATGAGTATAGCTCGCATCAACATAGCCAAGACTCCATTCCTAGAAAAGAAAAATCAGATCCCCAGGAAGTCAACTAATTCCCTGGTGGATCACTAAAGAAATAAAACGTCATCCCTAGTGGACCTCCCAAAAAAAGAAGGGAAAAAGCCAGCGTAATAAAAAGAGACTAAAAAGTAAAAAGGCTTACGCATTATCCCCATAAAATAGCCAGATTTCAAAATCGCGATAAAAAAGAGATAAATCACGAAAAAAGGCGAAATCAATCCTAACTTTTAGGCAATCAATAAAATCCCTAGGTGGGTCACCGCAGAAAAGGGAAAATCAACGAAAAAGAAGGAATCGGAAATCCCAATGAAACAAGAGTATCGGCAAAGCCATCTCATACCAACAACATCCAACAAGGAGTCAAAACTCCATTCCCTTAAAGGGAAATCAAAATTAGATCCCCGGGAAGGCAACCAATTCCCCGCTGAATCAATAAAAAAGAAAGATCATCCCCAGTGAGCCTACTACAAAGGCAAAACTTCATATTCATCCTTAGAATGTCATTTGCCTATGCATAGGCAAGACCTGGCAAGCAAGAGCCAGCATCCCCATAAGGGAATATCAGCCTAGTCAGAGGCAAAACAAAAGCAGCCAAAAGTCTTCACTTCCGATGAAGCATCTGCCTACTCAGAGGCATTACCAGAAATTCAATGGAGTACCTGCCTGCTTAGAGGCACCATCAAAATCAACAAATTTTTCAATGGATATCTACCTACTTAAGAGGCCTTACCAAGATCAACAAATCCCCAGAGGATTCCTGCCTACCTAAGAGGCACTAATAAAAAATTCCCGACAACCAGCAAAGTCGGATGACCACTACCAAATGATAAAAAACAAAGAATCCCCAGCAAAAAAAAAAAAAAAAACAAGCTGGATGGCTATCAGGAAAAGCCAAAAAACAAAAATCCCCGGCACACCGGAAGACTTTACCAGAAAGGTCCAAAAACATTTACCAAAACAGAAATCACTCCCCATGGAGTCGGCGCATGAGCCACCCGAGCAGTATGCTGTCGCCACCACCAGTCCTACGCAATGGACTATACCAGCCTGATGGGGGGTTCATACCCATCCAGTCCAACACACAGCGGACTGCAACTACCAGCCTGATGGGGGGGTTCATACCCATCAACCGAAGGATCGACTACCGTCAGAAGGAGTATCCTGAGGTTCTACCATGTGTCAACCAAAGGGATCGGCTACCGTCAGAAGGAGTATCCTGAAGGTGCACAACACACTTTTTCCCAGAAGATCAATCGCCGCAAAGATGGAACATCTGAAGGACAACCGGGCAAGAGGGTCAACTCCTTTAACCTCCAGTCGATCTCCTTGGCACAACAGGCCAATAGTCGACTGGTCGGGTAAAGGGGGGCAGCTGTAGACCCCAAATCTTGCCCAGCCTCATAATAAAGACCAGAAGACCTCCTTTTCAAAGATGGATGAAGCCTAAGAAGCCACTAGGAGAGACTATTAGGGCCCATACTAGGATAGGAGAGATTTTTGGCATAAAAATAAGGATTTTCGCCTTTTAGGGTCGAGACCGCCGTCTCGCCTTGCGAAGGTGGCGAGACCGCCATCTCGTTTGGTGAGACGGCCGTCTCGCCACTTGCGAATGGCGAGACCGCTGTCTCGTTTGGCGAGACGACCGTCTCGCCATTCTTGCAAGACGAGATGGTTGTCTCAATTGGCGAGACAGCCGTCTCGACCTTGTCAGACGAGATGACCCATCTCGACCTTGTCAGACGAGACGGCCCGTCTCGACCTTGTCAGACGAGACGACCCGTCACGACCTGATAGGCACGAATCCCTATAAATAGGAGCCTTATTCCCCTCATTTTCACACAGTTCCTCCTTTCTCTCTCTAGACTTTTCTTCAAATTCTCTCTCTAGACCCCCTCCGAAGCATTTTCGGAGTTTCTGAGAGCTTTCTAGAGCGTTTTTGAGCGTTTTCGGCATTGTAACGAGCGAAGGGCTGCCAAAAAGCACCCTAATACTCAAAGAATTAATAGAAAAGCTTGCCTCGGAGGTTTCTACTTTCTCTCTCTATCTTTTACTGCCTTATTTTAAAATTACGCAATAGACATTAGGGCCATGTAGTCATAGTTTAAAATTCCGCAAAATAAAAGGGTAAAAGCGTATTTTCATGGGTTATTTATTTAAAATAGCTGGCCTATCATAGGGAACCCGAAAGGGGCGTCGTAAAGGAACTAACACTTCCTTTACACGTAACAAACTCCCTTACCCAACTCTAGTTCTAATGACCAAAGTTGGTTTTTTCGAAAACCAACGCCTTTTCACTCCTTTTCCGATGTTTTTGGTAAAAACATCGGTGGCGACTCCAGATGAACCCTTCAAAAATTAGCTCTTGGGTTAGCCCGGTTATCGGACAACCCAAGAGCGCCTTTTCGAAAACCTCGCCTCTAGGTTCAGCCCAGTTTTCGGACAACCTAAAGGCGTTGTAACCACACCAATAAAAACGCAAAAAATGGAAAGTCGAAACCATCGCGTCGCTCCAACCGCCTCGTTTTGACGGCAGCGCCATCTATGATATCTGCCCCCTTAGTTCTCCTAATTGCTTCAGTTGAGATGCCTGAGCTCAGAGTGAAGACTATGCAAATTGTTTGCTTTTGGAAGAATGTTACCTTAGTCGCCTTTCGATTTTCGACTGAGGTAACCATTGCTCTTAATTTTTATTATTATTTTTTTTATTACCTCTACTTTTTGCCTAGGACGTATCCTAGCGAGGGATATAGACCCTATCTTTTGCCCAGGGATGCCCTTTGCGGGTTTTCATTCCTGACGGCCTTGAGCAATGTCTTCAAGCATAATACCTCTTCACCGTATCGGAGTTGATTAGGTATCGAAGTTCTTTTCCATTCATATTGGCAAGGATAAGAGCTTTTCCCGAGAAAGCTCGTTTGACCACAAAGGGTCCTTCATTTGTTGCCCATTTTCCAATTTTATTCTTCTGGGCTAGAAGCAACTTATTTACCATTAAATCTTTCTCATGGTAAATATGAGGGTTGACCTTCTTTTTTTTTGTAAGTGTAGACCCCTAATTTTGCCCGGCATCTCAATAAAGGCAAAGAAGACATCCTATATGAAGATAAAGCTTCGATGGATGTCTATCGGCATCAATCGATGTCCGAATAAAGAAAGGAAAGCTTCCCGGGGGTCCCAGAACACAAAATCTGGCAAAAACAGTCGAGATGGCCGTCCCAGAAGTTGGGACGACCGTCCCAGATGGCCCAGACGGCCGTCCCAAGTTCCAGACGGTCGTCCCACCTTCCTGTGACGCTTGGGACGGTCGTCCCAAAGTCCAGATGGTCGTCCCAACTTCCCCAGACGGACGTCCCAGTTTTCCAAGCTCCAAACGGCCGTCCCAAGCTGCCAGGCTGCGAAAACTATAAATAGGAGGCTCATTTGCCACTTTTTCACACTCCAGACAACTCCAAACACTTGTCTTCTCTTCCTACTTCGAATGAACTCTCCGATTGCCTTAAAAAGGTAATAATCGGTTAAGGAATTGTATTTCAGCATTCGATTCTTCTTTAAAATTTAGTCGAGTCAATATTATATTATGGGAGGAGAGTCTTTGTAGAGCGGGGGATAGCCAAAACGCATCCTCACAGTTAAAGATTTGTAATACAAAGCTTGCTACAGAGGTTCTTTTCAATTCTCTTCTCTTTTATTGCTTTATTTATTGCTTTATCTATGCAATATAAAATAAAATCATGTAGATAGCCATTTTTGAATATGGTATAAATAAAATAGGGTAATAGTGTAATTTCTCGTAATCTTCAATTAATGAATGAATCCGTCATAGGGAACCCGAAAGGGGTGTTGTTGGGTGCTAATACCTTCCCCACACGTAACTAACTCCCTTACCTAACTCTTGTTATAATGGCCAAGTTTGGTTTTTATTAAAATCAACGCCTTTTTATCCTTTTCCAATGTTACGGTCAAAACATTGGTGGCGACTCCATAAGAACCCCTTTTCGAAAAGGATAGTTCAGTTGTTGAGCACCTCGGAAGCAATGAACACATTTAAAAATAAAAACGCGAGTCTAAACCATCTTTTCGCGACTGCTCGCATAAACGTTCGAGATGTCCCTAGACGTCGAAACGGATGGCGGCGACAGTAAGCCTTTTTTATTTTCCTTTGATAGGCTTGCTCACGACATATAACATTCAGCCGTTTTTCTTCAATAAGGTTTAGCTGGTCATATCGGCTTTGAACCCGTTCGGCTTCTATTAATTTTGCTTCCATCATCCTGTGCTTTTGTCAACATGATTAGTTGTACCGATTTGTCGTCTCGGATCTTTGCTATAACCGAAGAGTAATCATTTTGAATGTAGAGCAACTGCCATGTCAATGTCCCTCTTCCTTTCCTTAGGGATTTCAATCCTCCTATTGATCACTATATTTCCACATTTCCCAGTCAACTACTTGAATGCTTTATGGTGAAGGGTCAAGAGAATAGAAAGAAAGGGATTTATTGCAAAGGCTGGTGTTTTAGTGAGATTTCTTATGAAATGTCGTCGCCGTCTGTTCCGACGTCCAGGGACATCTCGAACGTTTATGCGAGCGGTCGCGAAAAGATGGTTTAGACTCGCGTTTTATGTTAAAATATGATCATTGCTTCTGAGGTGCTCAACAACTGAACTATCCTCTAATAAAAGCAAGGTTTTCGAAAATGGGTTCTTATGGAGTCGCCACCAATGTTTTGACCGTAAACATTGGAAAAGGATAAAAAGGCATTGATTTTAATAAAAACCAAACTTGACCATTATAACCAGAGTTAGGTAAGGGAGTTAGTTACGTGTGGGGAAGGTGTTAGCACCCCACAACACCCCTTTCGGGTTCCCTATGATATATTAATTCATTTAAGTGAAGATTACGAGAAATTACGCGATTACCCTATTTTATTGCATAATATTAAAAATGGCTATCTACATGACTTTATTTCATATTGCATACATAAAGCAATAAATAAAGCAGTAAAAGAGAAGAGGATTGAAAAGAACCTCCGTAGCAAGCTTTGTATTCCGAATCTTTTAACTGTGAGGATGTGTTTTGGCAATCCCCCGCTCTACAAAGACTCTCCTCTCCGAATACAAGATCGACTCGACTAAATTTTTACAGAAGAATCGAATGCTGGAATATAATTCCTTAACTGATTGTTACCTTATTAAGGCAATCAGAGAGTTCATTTGAAGTAGGAAGAGAAGACAAGTACTGGGAGTTGTCTGGGGTCAAAAAGTGGCAAATGAGCCTCCTATTTATAGTTTTTCGCAGCCTGGCAGTTTGGGACGGCCGTCTGGGTTGGGATGGCCATCCCAATTGAATTTTTGCTGTGTGGACAACCAAATGAAGAGTGGGACGACCTGTCTCACTTGGGACGGGCGTCCCACTTGGCCAGGGAAGCTTGGGACGGTCGTCCCACATTTGGCACGGCTGTCTCAACTTGTTTTGGCCAGCTTTTGTGTTCTGGGACCCCCGGGAAGCTTTCCTTTCTTTATTCGGACGCCGGTTGATGCCGATAGACGCCCGTTGAAGCTTTATCTTCATATAGGAAGTCTTCTTTGGCCTTTTATTGAGATGTCGGGTGAGCTTTATCTTGTTATAGGAAGTCTCCTTAGCCTTTATTGAGAGACCGGGCAAAATTAAGGGTCTACATGAAATAATAGTTTCTGTAAGAATGGCTAGCCAAGGTTGGTCGGTGTTTAGGCTAGTTTAAACAAACGTTTTATTTTAATGAGGTGGCGTCTTCAACTGATTACTTTATGGCGCCTATTTGTGACTGATTAACTTTCCTAATCCGCCCTTTTGGGTTTTCAGCCTAGGATTTTGCCCTTTTATCTTTTTGTCTTGGCCTTTGACCTTTAACCTTGACGGGCTTCTTTTAATAATAATTTCTTTTCTCAAAACAGTGTCGAAACACGATTTTCTTATTCGTGTCTCTAGCTAATCAATCATGTTAACTTTGGCATCATTTTGTCTATGGCGTTTTGATTATTTTGACGCATTTTGGAACAAAACGTTTGCGTAAACATGGTTATTTATGGGGTATTGATATGATTAGCGAGAAAAGATGCAGGTAGTAAGAATAACATTCTTTTGTAATTCAAAGGGAAATGCGTGCCCTAAAGATGCTCGGGGGTCGGGCACACCCCAAGGAGTGATCTCTAATAGTCATTGGGTTTACATTCCTTAAAATTGGAAGAAGGACATCTAATGACTAACGCTACCCTTGATGCTAATATCCCTCCCTTTCAGAAGATCGTCTTTAAGGTATGGATGGGAGACTTCTATTTTCTTTGTACGACTTGATCTTTTGTAGGGTCGTACTTTAAAGGATTATCCTTAAAATATGGTGACTCTCTTATTCCTTGAGCATCCTTTCCAAGCCCTTGTCCTGGGCTGTATCAATATCTCTTCATTATATGGACCGCTTTCATATTGCTAAGAAGTCTTTCCATATTTTCAAATGTCCTCTTCAGCCGTGTCCATTTAAGGTATGGTGGACGGCTCACTGATTCGAATGTAGTCTTTAGCTTGAGCCATGATCAACTTGTCGCCTACCACGAATTTGATTTTTCAGTGGAGCGTTGAAGAAACTGCCCTAGCACCATGAATCCAAGGTCTACTTAATCTTCCCCTTGGATTCTTTTTTCCTTTTCCTCTTCGATTTCTTTATTTTTCCTTTGTTTTTAGGAGCATTATCTTGTAGCTCCTTGGGTGAATAAATTCTTTTACTTCTCGTCGTGCCCCCAATGCCGGCTATATTGGAGATATCTTCATTGACAGACGATTCTTCTGTGTATCCCCATAGGACAACTTTATCCTATGTGTAAGGGAAAGGACGAGGCATGAATAAATGCAAAGGTGTTATTGCCTCTTCCCTGACATTATCAATTTGGGTACCAATGTTTACTTCTTTCTTATTATCTCCTTGTCCCAAATTGATGGCCTCAGTTTTTTTCCTGATGGGGCTGTATCAATTGAGCTTATTTTTCAATAGTCTTTGCATGTCCAGGGAAATGGTCCCCTCCTCACTATTTGACTCAATCCATTCGCCTTCGGCTTTCAAATTTCGCAGAGAGTTTTCAATCACAGACATGACTATTTATATGGTCCTTATTTGGGTTTAGATTTTATTTATTTATTTTGGAATGAGAGAGAAAAGAATGAGAAGAAAATGAATATTATGAAAAATGCCTCGTTATATTGATGAAAAGAGAAATATATACAAAGCCTCTTTAATCAAAAGATCTCGTAGCCACGGGCAGAGACCGCGAGAGATGCATCGGAAGCTTTTTTATTATTATTTTATTATTATATACTTTTTTTTATTTATATTTTTTAAATGAGGAGCCCTAATCAGCTGGTCTTCCCCGTTATTCCGGTTGAGACAGAGGCGTGTCGTCCACCCAAGGGTCGAGAGCATTGAAAGTAATCCACCCAGCATTCAATAATTCTTGAACCTTATATTTTAAGTTGATGCAATCTTCCACGGAATGCCCAGGAGCGCCTGAGTGGTAATCACATTTTTCGTTGAGCTTGTACCAACCGGGGTAAGGTGGATCTTTCTTCTTCAGAGGGATACGTGTTAGGAGCTTGGCCTCTAACAGCTTTGGCAGCAGACTCCCATAAGAGGTTGGAATGGGGGTGAATTTCTTCTCTTGTCTGCTTGACTGCCTAGATGGTTGTGAAGAGGAAGAAGGGGTAGTGAGGTTGATGGCATTTACGCCCCCCCTCTTTCTTCTTGCCAAATGACTTCTTGAATGATACGCGGGACTTCTTAAATTTGGGAGGGGATTGAGTATTTTCGACATTGGTTACCTCCTTTAAATCAAAGTTGTGTCCCTCTAATGCCCTTAATTTCGCCTCTAGGGCAGAAGTTTGTTGTTTGGAAACCTCATTGTGGAGGCATTGTCGGTGCATTAGTTCCATTAAATACGCCATCTGCTCTTTTACGAAGTTAAACTCGGTGGTGAGCCTATTGTTTTGTTTCTCTAACTGCTCCTTTATGGCATTAAGCTCAGCGGAGAGCATACGGTTCTGCTCCTCTAATTGCTCCATTTTCTTGACTTTTTAAGCGCGAATAGGAACAGGTAGAAGACCAGCCACTTTCTAAATGATTTTAAAGATTTTTATTATAGCTCTTTATTTCAAATGATTAGTGTGGGATATATATGTCTTAGACAATAGCTTTAGTATCCTCTTAAAAGCCTATGATTAAGAGGTACCATACCCACCTCAGTGTGATAGTTCCCTTTTTTCAAAGGTTGTCATCATCATACCTTAGCGCACTTATCTCTTCTAGGAAGATTATAAACACACTTGGGTCTCTTTCTGTATTGTCTAAGGATATCTAATACATCCTAGAATGAATGTTTTTATGTATGGGAAATTTTATTATGATGATGTTTATGCATACTTTTCTTAGTGCATTTACTCTCTTAGTTTTACCACTTATTGGATGATGCGGTATGAATGATACGACTTTGTCGAAAATCTTTTTATTGTAAGAGGTATTTTTATTGCTTTAATTTGTTTTTTATAACCCTTTATCTCTTCTGTCGGTCAACGTGGCTACTTAGCTTACAAAGAACCTGAAACCAGGCTAGCTTAAATGAAGACTGTCCGAGATAAAGTTGGTTTATCTTATCACTTTTATGATTTTTTAGATTTTTACTATTTTTGTATGTTGTATGATTACCCTATGCTAATGCATCAATACAAATGCAGCAAACGAATGCACATACAATTCATTCATCCACGAGCAAAGCTACGCTTATTTTCAAGGTGGGGTTTTCCTGCAGAAACGTGCTTGGTTTAGGTGGTTCTAAACTGTTCTCACCAAGGCCAAAGGTCCCCAAGGTGCCCCCATTATAGGGACCTCTCAATCTTTCAGTCCTCGCGTCATGCACGGAACTTTGTGTCGACATCCTTGGACCAAAAGAAGAGAATTATCACCTTGAGTTGGTGGTTTTTCGACAACGGTTGTAGCCCTGTGTGCCAACAAGTCGGTCGTATCTGCCACCCACTCCCTATAGGTATTCACTCTTGCCCCCGGGTATAGAGGGACTGTAGTGTGCAAGGGTTTTTGTGTACAATTTATATTTCAGACAATTTGCAGAAAATAATCATACAGTAGTTATTAAAGCCATACAATAAAACATACAAAGAAGGGTAAAGTCATAATTTCAAATCTTTACTTAGTTTGAATTTATCCGTCACTAAATGGGATCAACTCTCTAGCTTCCCCAGTGGAGTCGCCATCTGTCGCCACCGTCCGTTCCGACGTCTAGGGACATCTCGAACGTTTATGCGAGCAGTCGCGAAAAGATGGTTTAGAATCGCGTTTGTTTAAAAATGTGTTCATTGCTTCCGAGGTGCTCAACAACTGAACTATCCTCTAATAAAAGCAAGGTTTTCGCAAAAGGGTTCTTATGGAGTCGCCACCAATGTTTTGACCATAAACATTGGAAAAGGATAAAAGGCGTTGATTTTAAGAAAAACCAAACTTGGCCATTATAACCAGAGTTGGGTAAGGGAGTTAGTTACGTGTGGGGAAGGTGTTAGCACCCCACAATGCCCCTTTCGGGTTCCCTATGACGGATTAATTCATTAAGCAAAAATTACGAAAAATTACGCTATTACCCTATTTTATTGTACAATATTTAAAAATTACTATCTACATGATTTTATTTTCTATTGCATACATAAAGCAATAAATAAAGCAATACAAGAGAAGAGAAGTGAAAAGAACCTCCGTAGCAAGCTTTGTATTGCAAATCTTTAACTGTGAGGATGCGTTTTGGCAATCCCCCACTCTACAAAGACTCTCCTCCCCAATTACAGGACAGACTCTACCGTAATTCTAAGAAGAATCGAATGCTGGAATAATATTCCTTAACCGATTGTTACCTTTTTAGGCAATCGGAGAGTTCATTCGAAGGAGGAAGAGAAGACAAGTGTCTGGAGTGTGAAAAAGTGGCAAATGAGCTTCTTATTTATAGTTTTCGCAGTCTGGCAGCTCGGGACGGCCATCTGGGGTGCAAAAAATAGGGATGAGCATCTAGGGAGGCTGGGACGGCCGTCTGGGATTTGGGACGACCGTCTGGCATGTGGGACGGCCGTCTGGGCTGGCTGCGATGGCCATCCCAACTTCTGGGATGACCATCTCGACTGTTTTGGCCAGATTTTGTGTTCTGGGACTCCCGGGAAGCTTTCCTTTCTTTATTCGGAAGTTGATTAATGCCGATAGATGTCCACCGAAGCTTTATCTTCAGATAGGAAGTCTTCTTGGCCTTGTCGCCGCCGTCCGTTCCGACATCCTGGGACATCTCGAACGTTAATGCGAGCGGTCGCGAAAAGATGGTTGAGACTCGCGTTTTTTGTTAAAAATATGTTCATTGCTTCCGAGGCGCTCAACGCTGAACTATCCTCTAATAGAAGCAAGGTTTTCGAAAAGGGTTCTTTTGGAGTCGCCACCAATGTTTTGACCATAAACATTGGAAAAGGAGAAAAATGCATTGATTTTAATAAAAACCAAACTTGGCCATTATAACCAGAGTCGGGTAAGGGAGTTAGTTACGTGTGGGGAAGGTATTAGCACCCCACAACGCCCCTTTCGGGTTCCCTATGACGGATTAATTCATTTAAGTAAAGATTACAAGAAATTACGCTATTACCCTATTTTATTCGTACGGTATTTAAATATAGTTATCTACATGGTTTATCTACATTGCATACAGAAAGCAGTAAATAAAGCAATAAAAGGGAAGAGGATTGAGAAGAACCTCCGAAGCAAGCTTTATATTATAAGTCTTTTATACAGAGGACGCTTTGAGGCAATCCTTCACTCTACAACGACTCTTCTCTCGAATAAACTCGACTCGACTAAAATTTTCTAGAAGAATCGAATGCTGGAATACAAATTCCTTAACTGATTGTTACCTATTAAAGGCAATCAGAGAGATCATTCGAAGGAGGGAGAGAAGAAGACAAGTCTTGGAGTTGTCTGGGGTGTGGAGAATGACAAATGAGGCTCCTATTTATAGATTTCACTGCCTGGAAATCTGGGACGGCCGTCTGGGTTGGGACGGCCGTCCCAACTGCGCGTTTTGCACTGGGCCAAGCTGGGGGGAGAGTGGGACGACCAGTTTGGGTTGGGACGGCCGTCCCACTTGAAATTTGGGGTTTGGGACGTGCGTCCCAAAGGTGAGACGTGCGTCTCACTTGTCTTTTGATGTTTGGGACGGCTGTCCCAACCTGTCTTGGCCTGTTTTCGCGTTCTGGGACCCCCGAGAAGCTTTCCTTTCCTTTTTCGGACGTAGATTTACGCCAATAGATGTCCGTTGAAGCTTTATCTTCATATAGGTAGTCTTCTTGGCCTTTATTAAGATTCTGGGCGAGCTTTATCTTCGTGTAGGAAGTCTCCTTAGTCTTTATTGTGTGGATGGGTGAACCCCGTCTTGTTGCGGGAGGTCTTTCTCGGTTTTTGATATGTAGCCGGGTGAACTTTATTTTTGTGTGAAGTTTCCCTAGCCTTTATTTTGAGAGGCCGGGCAAAATTAGGGGTCTACAGCTGCCCCCCCTTCACCTGCCTAATTAATTCGTTGGTTTTAATATACCGACAAAATTATTTGGCAGGGAAGGAGTTAACCCTTTTGCCGGTTATCCTTCGGATCGTTGCTTCTTTCTTGATCCTCACGGATGATAAATATTTTGATAGGTACCAACCCCTATCTGGTTTGAGCCTCCTTTTATAAAGCTCCGGTGAGTACTTACCCTCACCGGTATAAGTCTATATTTTACTAGACTTTTGTGGGTACTTACCCCCACTAGGTATGAACCTTGTTCTTACAAGGTTTTGGTGAGTACCTACCCTCACACTGGTATGAGTTCGCATTTCGCTAAACTCTTGTGGGTACTTTTCTTCAGAGGTGCTCAACACTTGAACTATCCTCTAATAGAAGCAAGTCTTTTGTTCCGTTTTTAGAAATGCTTCGGTGAGTATTTTTACTCTACCCGATGCATTTTGCTAAGTTTTGATGAGTATCTACCCTCATCCGGTACGGACCTTATTTTTAAGGTTTTGGTGGGTACCTACCCCCACCGTGTACGAATTTGCATTTTTGCTAGATTCGATGAGTACTTACCCTCATCCGGTACATACCTTATTTTTAAGGTTTTGGTGGGTACCTACCCCCACCGGTACGAATTTGCATTTTTGCTAGATTCGATGAGTACTTACCCTCATCCGTTACGAGACCTTATTTTTACGGTTTTGGTGGGTACCTACCCCACCCGGTACGAATCTGCATTTTTGCTAGATTCGATGAGTACTTACCCTCATCCGGTACAAACCTTATTTTTAAGGTTTTGGTGGGTATCTACCCCCACCAGTACGAATCTGCATTTTTGCTAGATTTTGATGAGTACTTACCCTCATCCAGTACGAGACCTTATTTTTAAGGTTTTGGTGGGTACCTACCCCCACCCGGTACGAATCTGCATTTTTGCTAGATTCGATGAGTACTTACCCTCATCCGGTACATACCTCATTTTTAAGGTTTTGGTGGGTACTGCCCCCACCCGGTACGAATCGCATTTTTGCTAGATTCCGATGAGTACTTACCCTCATCCGGTATAAACCTTATTTTTAAGGTTTTGGTGGGTACCTACCCCCACCGGTGCGAATCTGCATTTTTGCTAGATTCCGATGAGTACTTACCCTCATCCGGTTTGAACCCCGTTCTGCAAGGTTACGATGGGTACCTACCCCCACCCGGTCCGAATCTCGTTACGCAAGATCTCGATGGGTACCTACCCCCACCCGGTCCGAACCCCGTTCTGTAAGGCTCGATGGGTACCTACCCCCACCCGGTCCGAACCCCGTTCTGCAAGGCTCGATGGGTACCTACCCCACCCGGTCCGAATCTCGTTCGCAAGATTCGATGGGTACCTACCCCACCCGGTCCGAATCTCGTTACGCAAGATTCGATGGGTACCTACCCCCACCTGGTCCGAACCCAGTTACGCAAGGCTCGATGGGTACCTACCCCCACCCGGTCCGAATCTCGTTCGCAAGATTCTAATGGGTACCTACCCCCACTGGTCCGAATCTCGTTACGCAAGATTCGATGGGTACCTACCCCCACCCGGTCCGAACCCCATTACGCAAGGCTTTGATGGGTACCTACCCCCACCCGGTCCGAACCCCGTTCTGCAAGGTTCTCAGGATGCACTTTTTCGTAGTTAATCCTGTGATTATCTGTTTTTGGAGATATGGTGGCGACTTATTGTTTCTGTTCATGCGCCCATTCCGTGGGGAATATTTGATTGAACTTTTTGACTTTTCTTTTAGTCATCCGGTTTTTGCCGGGGATTCTTGTTAGTTGCCTCTTTTTAGGCAGGAATCCTCTGGGGATTTTGAATTCTCTTCTTGATTGTGCCTCTTGATTAGGCGAAGATTCATTTGGGGATTTTGTTGTGCCTCTGGATTAGGCGAATGCTTCAATAATGGTGAAGACTTTGAGGGTTTGGATTGCCTCTTGCATAGGTTGATTTCCCATTTCTTGGGGATATTAGTTTTTTGCTTGCTTGTTTCAAGTGAAGGCTTTGTGCTTTACTATGGATATCCGTCTTTGGGCGTTATGAGCGATTAACTCCTTATGGATATAATTTTGTAGCTTGCCTTTGTCGTAGGCTCACTGGGGTAGTTTTCTTGTTGATGATCCACTGGGGAATTAATTTCATTCCAGAGATCTGTCTTGAATTGTCCCTCTAGGGAGAAATGGAGTTTTTCGACTCCTTATTGGCTGCTGTTGTTTGAGCTGGTTTTGCCTAAGCTCTTATTTTGCTGGGGAATGGGTTTTTACCCTTTTCTTGCGATTTCTCTTTTTTTTTTTGCATGTGTGCTCTTTTATGCACATTGGCTTCTTCTTTGAATGAAAATATATCTTTTTTCTTTTTTCTTTTCGGTGATCCCTGGGAAATTTTGCTTTATTTCTTTGGGGATCCAACTTTGATGATGGAGTCTTGGCTCTTGGCTTTGTGAAGCTTTTTATTGATCGGGGTGAAGATTTTTCTTCTTTTCCTTTTTTGTGGAGATTTTTCTTGATATGCTCTGTTTAGAGACATTTATTTGGCCTTTTTTCTGTAGTGGCCTGTGTTGCGGAAAAAATTTTCTTTCTTTTCTTTTTGTTGCCCCCCAGTGATATAGGGAACTTGACTTCATATGATGGGCTCTTGTGTAGCCCTTGTTCTCCATTGGGGAATGAAGCGGAGATCCTTATATGAGTGTGCTTGAGGACTCATGTGGTAATGAAGCTGAGTCACGAAGTAGTCTTTTTCATTTTGCCTTTGGAGTAGGCAAGGATCCTCTTGGGCACGGTCAAGCTTTTCCGTCGGCCTTTCTTCTTTGTTGATGTCTTTTCTGGGTGGAAGGATGTTGATTGCAGCTCCAAGTGATTTATGTTTGACGACTCATGTGGTGGTGTTGAGTCAGGGAGTATTTTTCTGCCTTTGAATAGGCAAGGATCCTCTTGAGGATGATCAAGCCTTTTCCATTGGCTTTTCTTCTCCTTCTTTTATTGGTGTAGAAGGTTGATGGTTGGAACTAGTTTCTTTGAAACTCCTTATTTTGCTGAAGATAATTTTGATTTTGCCTTTTTCTATCGCGATTTAATTTTATCGCGAATTTTTGAAATCCGGCTTTTTAGTATATCATGTGTGCCTTTTATTTTATAGTTTTTGTACACATGGGCTTTTGAAATATGAAACAGAAATAACTACTTTTATTTATTACTGCTTTTTATTTGATACATTCAAGCATTTTTCGAAATACTAAAAATTATAAAAAGACTCCTCCTAATTATCTGCCTCTGGATTGGAGTGGGAGGATGGTACTGGCGAAGGGAAGCGGCGGAGTAGGCGGCGCTGGAACCTCGCCTGATTCTGGACCAAGCTTTCTATCTAGTGGTCCGTCCTATCTTGCCTAACAGTCAACTGACTGAACTGCTAGCGTATAAACTGGAACTGTCGCCGCCGTCCGTTCCGACGTCCTGGGACATCTCAAACGTTAATGCGAGCGGTCGCGAAAAGATGGTTGAGACTCGCTTTTTTTGTTTAACATGTTCATTGCTTCCGAGGCGCTCAACGCTGAACTATCCTCTAATAGAAGCATGGTTTTTGAAAAGGGTTCTTTTGGAGTCGCCACCAATGTTTTGACCATAAACATTGGAAAAGGAGAAAAAGGCATTGATTTTAATAAAAACCAAACTTGGCCATTATAACCAGAGTCGGGTAAGGGAGTTAGTTACGTGTGGGGAAGGTATTAGCACCCCACAACGCCCCTTTCGGGTTCCCTATGACGGATTAATTCATTTAAGTAAAGATTACAAGAAATTACGCTATTACCCTATTTTATTCGTACGGTATTTAAATATAGTTATCTACATGGTTTATCTACATTGCATACAGAAAGCAGTAAATAAAGCAATAAAAGGGAAGAGGATTGAGAAGAACCTCCGAAGCAAGCTTTATATTATAAGTCTTTTATACAGAGGACGCTTTGCGGCAATCCTTCACTCTACAATGACTCTTCTCTCGAATAAACTCGACTCGACTAAAATTTTCTAGAAGAATCAAATGCCGGAATACAAATTCCTTAACTGATTGTTACCTATTAAAGGCAATCAGAGAGATCATTCGAAGGAGGGAGAGAAGAAGACAAGTCTTGGAGTTGTCTGGGGTGTGGAGAATGACAAATGAGGCTCCTATTTATAGATTTCACTACCTGGAAATCTGGGACGGCCGTCTGGGTTGGGACGGCCGTCCCAACTGCGCGTTTTACACTGGGCCAAGCTGGGGGGAGAGTGGGACGGCCAGTTTGGGTTGGGACGGCCGTCCCACTTGAATTTTGGGGTTTGGGACGTGCGTCCCAAAGGTGAGACGTGCGTCTCACTTGTCTTTTGATGTTTGGGACGACTGTCCCAGTTTGGGACGGCTGTCCCAACCTGTCTTGGCCTGTTTTTGCGTTCTGGGACCCCCGGGAAGCTTTCCTTTCCTTTTTCGGACATAGATTGACGTCGATAGATGTCCGTTGAAGCTTTATCTTCATATAGGTAGTCTTCTTGGCCTTTATTAAGATTACGGGCGAGCTTTATCTTCGTGTAGGAAGTCTCCTTAGTCTTTATTGTGTGGATGGGTGAACCCCGTCTTGTTGCGGGAGGTCTTTCTCGGTTTTTGATATGCAGCCGGGTGAACTTTATTTTTGTGTGAAGTTTCCCTAGCCTTTATTTTGAGAGGCCGGGCAAAATTAGGGGTCTACAGGCCTTTATTGAGAGGCCGGGCAAAATTAGGGGTCTACACCCCTTTTGAAATATCACCAATTATATTGTCCATTAAAAGTCTTCTTGGTGGTTGCCACTCTTTTGCCAATTCAGTTGGTTGAGATGACTCATTCTCATTTAAGTAAATTTCTTCTAGAGTTTCTCTTATGTACTCATCATCACCTGCATATTCTTTATTTGACTGAAGAGAATTTCTCTCAAAGTCTACAATTTCATCAAAGGTAACATGTACAGATTCTTCAATATTCAAAGTTCTTCTATTGAATAATCTATATGTTTTGCTAGTTAGTGAATAACCTAAGAAAATGCCCTCATCGGCTTTTGAGTCAAATTTTCCTAAGTTATCTTTTCCATTATTTAAAACAAAGCATTTACATCCAAATATTTTTAAATGAGAAACATTAGGCTTCCTTCCATTTAACAATTCATAAGGAGTTAATTTTATGATTGGCCTAATAAGCATCCTATTCAATACATAACATGCAGTACTTACAGCATCAACCCAAAAATATTTAGGAACATTTGATTCAATTAACATTGTTCTAGCAAGTTCCTCTAGTGACCTATTTTTCCTTTCTACTACACCATTTTGTTGGGGAGTTCTAGGTGCAGAAAAATTATGCAAAATTCCATTTTCTTCACAATAATTTTCAAAGGATTCATTTTGAAATTCTCCACCATGGTTACTCCTTAACACTTTAATTCTTAAGTCTTTCTCATTTTGAATTTGCTTGGCAAACTTCCTAAAGACCTTAAAAGCTTCACTTTTTAATGTTAAGAAAAATGTCAAAGTAAATCTAGAAAAATCATCAACAATTATAAGAGCATAGTAATTTCCACCAAAACTTTTTATCCTAGATGGTCCAAATAAATCTAAGTGTAAAAGGTCTAAAGGTTTTGATGTGGAAATAACATTCTTAGATTTAAAGGATGATTTCACTTGTTTACCTTTTTGACATGCATCACATAATCTATCTTTTTCAAATTTTAGCTTAGGCAAACCAACAACTAAGTCATTTGATATTAATTTGTTTAATTGATGCATGTTTATATGAGACGCTCTCTTATGTCATAACCATGAATTTTCTTCCTTAGCAACTAAGCATGTTATATTAGTATTAGTCCAAATCAATCAAATAGATATTATTATGCCTAATACCTTTTAATGCTATATTTTCAGAATCCTTTAAATGAATGGTGCAAAATTTACTTTCAAAAATTACCTTAAATCCTTTATCGCAAAATTGACTTATACTAAGGAGATTATGTTTTAGCCCATCAACAAGGAGCACATCCTTTATCTCCAAAGTATTTTCACCACCAATATTTCCGGTTCCAAGTATTCTTCCTTTGTTGTTGTCCCCATAGGTTACATATCCTTGTTCTTTTTCTTTAAAACTCACAAATTTCTTTTTGTCTCCAGTCATATGTCTTGAACATCCACTATCAAGATACCACATAGACTTCTTGGATTTAGAAGTTTCCTACAAAACAAGAACATAATAATCTTAGGTCCCCATAACTTTTGGGTCCTTGGGGTTAGAGACAATCAAATCATTTAACTATAAGAACCCAAACATATTTTCCCTTAGGAACACCAAAGTGCTTAATTTTACACCTATTAGATGTATGTCCTTATTTCGTACAATAGAAGCAAGAATTAGATGTAATTCTTGAAAATGATACATTTTTATTTTGAGAAGATTTAGATCATTTTTCAACCCATACTCTTCGAGTTCTAATTTTAGGCTTTTTCAATGGAACATGACAATTTTCTCTATTTTGTACAATAACCTTATCCTTATAACTATCACGTAATTCTTTCTTAGCTTTATCAAGTAAGTGGCTAAGTATGTCAATATCATATTCAAATTCTTTACATGTTGCACATGTTATTTGTTTATCACCTTTTTCCTCTAAACATGCAATTTTCGTTTTCAAGGATTCCACTTCTTTTTCTGATTTATTCAAACACTTTTTCAAGGTTTTATATTCAGATTTTAAGTCCTTAAAAGTAGTAAATAACTCTTGATATACATTATGCAATGCATCATAATCATTTTCATCATCACTTGAAGAACAATCGGAATCACTTACCTCACAGTAAGAAGAAATGTTATCATTTTCCATCAAACAAATGTTTGCTTCAACTTCCGAATCGCTTGACTTCGAATTTGAGTCATTATCATCCCAAGAGATATATGCTTTCTTTTTGAAGAAATTTTTTCCTTTATAGTCATCACTTTTCTTGTTTGGACAATCAAATTTTAATACCCTGTTTCACCACAACCATAACATATAAAATTTAAGAAAGAACTTTCTTTTACCTTTCCCTTACCTTTGAAAGGTTGCTTCCCTTTGACTTTCATGAACTTTGTAAATTTCTTGATCATAAGACTCAAGTGTTCATCTTCTTCATTTTCTGAGTCTTCTTCCTCCTTCCTGTTCTTGCTTTTAGAAACTTCAGTTTTGAAGGCTAGATTTCTCTTTTGATGTTGGCCTTCTTCATCATTTAGCCTTTCGATTTCAAGTTCATGCTCTCTTAACTTTCCAAAGAGAGCCTCCATAGACATGGTAACAAGATTTTGTGACTCCGTGATGGTCGTCACCTTTGGTTTCCATTTTCTATCCAAAGATTTAAGAATTTTTATATTTAACTCATCAATATAAAAAATCTTACCTAGCCCAGTGAGATGGTTCACAATATGTGTGAAATGCTTTTGGATGTCAAAAATCGTTTCTCCCAGTTGCATTCTAAACATTTCATACTCTTGAATCAATGAGTTCTTCCATGCTCTTTTTACATCATCAGTACCTTCATGGGTTACTCTTAACATTTCCCACATTTCTTGAGCACTCTTGAAAACAGATATCCTGTAAAACTCATCAAGGGTTAAAGCAGATGAAATTATATTTCTAACCCTAACATCATATTGGGCTTTCCTATTTTCTTTAGGTACCTCTTCTCCATTTTCAGTAATTTTAGGAATAAAAGGACCATTTACAATTGCATCCCATACACCCCTATCAACAGACTCCAAAAACATTTGCATTCTAGCCTTCCAAAAAGGATAATTTTGCCCCGCAAAAAGTGGGGGTCTATTGATAGAAGCACCCTCAGCAAAGGTTTGATTTTGTCTGGCCATTTTTGAAATTTGAATGACTATCAAAACAAGCTCTGATACCACTTGTTAGAATCGTGCAATGGAATGTTCGCGTTTAGGGACAAAAACCAAGAGGGGGGTGAATTGGTTTCTTAAACAAAAATTAGGGTTTTGAAAATTTTTCCAAATTTCACCAATTAAAATGCTTGTAAAGTAAAGAGATAAGGGAAAGAAGATTACATAGTTGATTTATACTGGTTCGGATTAAAAGACCCTACGTCCAGTTGTTAATCACTCTAAAAGAGGATTAATGTTGTCACTATAATCACAAGTTACAACATATTACAAATTGAAAAAGATAAGGATAAAAAAACACCTCTCTTGAGTCACACAAGAGATGAACACCTCCTTTGAATCCACAAAGGATGAACAATAGCTTTTCCTAGAGACGACACAACACACAATCCACCAAGAAACTCACTCAGTGATTCTTATCGCTTCTAGCCCACACTAGGTTTTCAAAAGCCCCTTTTTCTTCCCTACAGAAAGTTCTCTAGCAGTCACAACTCTTAACTTTTGTATGAAAAAGGTTGGTAATTTGCAGAGAGCCTTAGAGAACCTTAAGTAGAGAGAATAGGGTCTGGGAAATGATGATTTTCTAAAACATAAGAATTGGGAATAGGGTTTTCGTAAATTGGTCCAAATTTGAATTTTAAAACTCATAACAGACGTAGATAATCGATTATCTTGAGTGATAATCGATTATTACAGAGCCATTTTCGCAGAGGAGCAAAACAGGACCAGGATAATCGATTATCTATGTGAATAATTGATTATCTAGTTGGGATAATTGATTATCCTGAGTGATAATCAATTATCACAATGTGTTTTTGATAAAAATGAACTTTTAGAGGATGAACTATGTACTAGCTATCTTGAACTCTAATTTTTCAGACTCAAAAAGATAAAACAGAGTTATTACAAGTAAAATACACATGATTCTAAGTGTTCAAGTCTTTAAGTCCTTTGTTCTTGAATCATCATCAAAATATTCAATTTTCATATCCTTGTATGTTTAACATGTACTCTAAATACGGGATTAATTTGGAATTCCTAGTTTCCCATTCACCCTTGAGTTGGTAAATGACAATGGATGAGTCATCGAATATCTTGAGTTTGGTTACCCTGTGATCTAGAGCTGCTTGGATACCCAAAACACAGGCTTCATATTCAGCCATATTATTTATGCAATCAAAGTTCTGCCTAGCTGTTACCGAGATGTATTTCTCTTCAGGAGATATTAAAACAACTTCAATCTTGTTGACAATTCAAGGACTTGATGTTGCACTTGATGAATATGAAGAATGGATTTTGATGATGATCCAAGAACTAAAGACTTAGAATATTGAAGATTGAAGATTGGTGATAATTGTATTGTAATAACTCTGTTTTATTTAAGATTGAGTCTGTATTTTTAGAGTCTAAGATAGCCGGTACATAGTCTGTAACTTAGAGGCTTCAAAAAGCTCAAATTTATCATTTAGGCTCAGCTTTAATCGATTATATAGGTAAATAATCGATTAAAACAGTGAGAAAACACTTTCTATACAAACTCAACTGTTTTAATCGATTAAAACGACAAAATAATCGATTGTTTTGTACTTGTTCAGTACGAGATAATCGATTATTTCACCAAATAATCGATTATTCCGAGAGGTTTGGGTTCGACGTATTTGACTGCTGTTTTAATCGATTATCACTCCAAATAATCGATTATTTCGATCTGTTTTTCATTTTAAATTTCAAATTAACCCTTTTTTCGAAAACCCAATTACCAAGAACCCTAGTTTCGAAATCCCCAATTCCTAAACCCTAATTTCCCTACTTAAACTCTGCTTTGGCACTCGGAAAAAGAAGAACAACTCTTTCCATACAAAAGTTAAGTGCTTGTGAGTGCCGAGAAGCTGTTTGTTGCAAGGAAAGGGGGCTTTTGGAACCTGGTGTGAGGCTAGAAGCGATAAGAATCACTAAGTGGAGTTCTTAGTGGATTGTGTGCTGTGTCAGTCTCTAGGAAAAAGCTGTTCTTCATCTCTTGTGGATTTCAAGAGAGGTGTTTTCTGATCTTTATCTTGTTCATTTGTAATCTGTTTGTAACAATTTGTTCTTAGTGACAGCGTTAATCCTCTTTTGAGTGATTAGCAACTTGGACGTAGGGTCTTTTGATCCGAACCAGTATAAACCTACTTGTGTAATCTTCTCTACTCTTCTCTATTTACATTTACGCAGTTTTTAATCGGTAAAATTTGGGGAAAATTTTGAAAACCTACTTTTTATTAAAAATCCAATTCACCCCCCCTCTTGGTTTTTGTCCGACCACGCGAACATTCCGCTGCGCGATTCTAACAAGTGGTATCAGAGCTTGCTTTGATAGTCATTCAAACTTTTCGAAAATGGCCGGACAAAATCAAACTTTTGCCGAAGGTGCGTCTATCAACAGACCCCCACTTTTTGCGGGTCAAAATTATCCTTTTTGGAAGGTACGCATGCAAATATTTTTAGAGTCTGTTGATAGAGGCGTTTGGGACGCAATTTTAAACGGTCCTTTTATTCCTAAAGTTTTTGACAATGGAGTAAAAGTACCAAAACAATTTTCTAGATGGTCGGATGAAGAGAATAGGAAAGCCCAATATGATGTTAGGGCTAGAAATATAATTTCATCTGCTTTAACCTTTGACGAGTTTTACAGGATCTCCGTTTGTAAGAGTGCTCAAGAAATGTGGGATAAACTAAGAGTAACTTATGAAGGAACCGATGATAGTGACTCAAGTTTGGGGTTAAGCAATGCGGAAGTTGAAGCAAATATTTGCTTATTGGCAAATGACATCATTTCTTCAGATTTTGAGATAAGTGATTCCGACTCATCTTCTAGTGATGATGAAAATGACCATAATGAATTGCAAAATGCTTATAATGAGTTATTTACTGCATTTATGGATATGAAAAAAGAATATAAAGTTGTAAAGAAAAATCTAAGAAGATCCGAAAAGGAAAATGAGTCCTTAAAATTGAAAATTGAATGTTTAGAAGAAAAGGAGGTAGCTAATACGAAAATTGTATGCTTAGATGAGAATAAGGACTTAGCTTGTGCAAATTGTAAAGAGCATGAATATGACATAGATATTCTTAACCATTTGCTAGACAAAGCGAAAAAAGAAATTGATGATCTTAAGAAGCATGAAATGGTAATTGCTCAAAATAATGTAAATCAAAGAGTTCCTTTGAAAAAGAGTAAAACTAAAAAGAAAAGAGTATGGGTAGAAAAAGGAACTAGAGCATGTCATGTAAATAATGCATCTTATTCTATAGCTACATCAAAAGCATGTTTTTATTGCATGAAACAAGGTCACACTTCAAATAAGTGTAAAATCAAACATTTTGGTGTTCCTAAAGGAAAATATATTTGGGTTCCTATAGTTAAATGAACTATTTGTATCTTGTATTTATTCAAAGAAAATGGATCATTTAGTATGTTTTAAATAGAATGCTTAGGTAAAAACATTTTATCTTTTCTATTGCATGAAGGTTCTTCACTTAAAGATTTTTGCGAAAAGCCTCTAAAATTGTTTTAAACAACTAAAAACAAAGTTT
Source organism: Sphenostylis stenocarpa (assembly GCA_963425845.1). Lineage (NCBI taxonomy): Eukaryota > Viridiplantae > Streptophyta > Magnoliopsida > Fabales > Fabaceae > Sphenostylis > Sphenostylis stenocarpa. The sequence continues at coordinate 64,377,373 of OY731400.1, forward strand.
TTTTTCAAAAGCTTTCTTAAAACATGTTTTTAAGCGATGCGATTTTGAAAGAACCAAATAAAATCACTTAGAATGTTCAAAGAAGTGTTTTTACAGTATTTTAATCGATACAACTTGTTTTTAATCGATTAAAACCATTTAGAACTCATTGTGATCGATCAGATTTTTATTATGAGCGGTCAGAATCTTTTAAATCGATTAAAAACACGTTTCAATCGATTAAAATCACTTAAAGGGTCGAGGATGATCGATCAGAATCAAATTATAAGCGATCAGAATTCTTTTCAATCGATTAAAACACGTTTCAATCGATTAAAATCATTTAAAGGGTCAGGATGATCGATCAGAATGCAATTATGACTGATCGAGAATCAGTTATGATCGATCAGAATTTAGTTATGACCGATCAGAACTCTTTTAATCGATTAAATCTCGTTTCAATCGATTAAAACAACTTAAAATTTTTTTCTACATTGCATTTTAATCGATTAAAAGATGTTTTAACGATTAAAACTGCACTTTTAACAGATTAAAAGAAACTTTTAACAGATTAATTAAACCAGTAGATTAATTAAAAGAAGTTTTGCGAGTATTTAAATAGATTGTTATGTCTCTAACCCCAAGGACCCAAAAGTTGTGGGGACCTAAGTTTATATGTTCTTGTGTTGTAGGAAACTTCCAAATCAAAGAAGTCTATGTGGTATCTTGATAGTGGATGCTCAAAACATATGACTTGGAGATAAAACGAAATTTGTAAGTTTCAAAGCCAAAGAACAAGGATATGTGACTTATGGGGATAACAACAAAGGGAAGATTCTCGGAATTGGAAACATAGGTGGTGCAAACACATTGGAGATTAAGGATGTGCTTCTTGTTGATGGGCTAAAGCATAACCTTCTTAGCATAAGCCAATTGTGTGACAAAGGATTCAAGGTAACTTTTGAAAGCCAATTTTGCACCATACATTTAATAGATTCGAAAAAGTAGAATTAAAAGGCATTAGGCATAACAATATATATTTGATTGATTTGGATTGTTTACATGAGTCTAGTATAACATGTTTAGTTGCTAAGGAAGAAAACCCTTGGTTATGGCATAAAAAGAGCGGCTCATATAAACATGCATCATTTGAATAAATTGATATCAAAAGACTTAGTTATTGGATTGCCTAAATTGAAATTTGAAAAAGATAGATTGTGTGATGCATGCCAAAAAGGTAAACAAGTTAAATCATCATTTAAATCAAAGAATGTGATTTCCACTTCAAAACCCCTAGAATTATTACATTTAGATTTATTTGGACCTTCTAGGATAAAAAGCTTTGGTGGAAATTATTATGGACTTGTAATTGTTGATGATTACTCTAGGTACACTTGGACATTTTTCCTAACTATGAAAAGTGAAGCTTTTAAGGTCTTTAGAAAGTTTGCTAAACAAATACAAAATGAGAAAGACCTAAGAATTAAAGTTTTAAGAAGTGACCATGGTGGTGAGTTTCAAAATGAAAAGTTTGAGAATTATTGTGAGGAAAATGGTATATTACATAACTTTTCTGCTCCTAGGACTCCCCAACAAAATGGTGTAGTTGAGAGGAAAAATAGGTCATTAGAGGAACTTGCAAGAACTATGTTAAATGAATCTAATGTTCCAAAATATTTTTGGGCTGATGCGGTTAGCATTGCATGCTATGTTTTAAATAGAATGCTCATTAGGTCAATTATAAAATCAACTCCATATGAATTGTTTAATGGTAGAAAACCTAATGTTGCTCATTTAAAGATTTTTGGATGTAAATGTTTTGTGCTAAATAATGGAAAGGACAATCTAGGAAAATTTGACTCAAAAGCCGATGAGGGCATTTTTCTAGGTTATTCTTTAACTAGCAAGGCATATAGAGTGTTTAATAGGAGAACTTTGAATATAGAAGAATCTATACATGTTACCTTTGATGAGATTGTAGACCTTGGGGAAATCCTCTTGAGTCAAATAAAAGACTTGCAGGTGATGATGAATATATAAGAGAGGCCCTTGATGAATTATACTTGGAAGATAATGTGCCTTCTCAAACTCCTCAATTAGCAAAAGAATGGCAATCACCTAGAGGACTCTCAATGGACAACATTATAGGGGACATCTCAAAAGGGGTAAGAACTAGAAATATGAATAATTTCTGTATGTACATTGCTTTTGTGTCACAGATTGAACCTAAAAACATTGAGGAAGCACTTAAAGATGATCAATGGTGCATAGCCATGCAAGAAGAACTTAACCAATTTGAAAGGAATCAAGTCTCGGGAACTAATCCCAAGAGAAGAGTCACATCAAGTTATTGGAACTAAATGGGTATTTAGAAATAAGCTTGATGAAGATGGTAATATAACAAAGAATAAAGCCGGACTTGTTGCAAAAGGCTATTGTCGGGAGGAAGGTATAGATTATGATGAAACTTATGCTCCTGTGGCTAGGTTAGAGGCTATACGCCTACTTCTTGCTTATGCATCTATGATGAAATTTAAATTATATCAAATGGATGTTAAGAGTGCATTTTTAAATGGTTTTATTAAAGAAGAAGTGTATGTAGAGCAACCCCCTGGTTTTGAAGATTTTAATAATCCTAATCATATTTTCAAATTGAAGAAAGCATTATATGGGTTGAAACAAGCTCCTAGATCTTGGTATGAAAGATTAAGTAGTTTCCTAACTGCAAATGATTTTTCAAGAGGAAAAATTGATTCTACACTATTTATTAAGAAAGTTAAAGAACATATCTTATTGGTCCAGGTATATGTTGATGATATTATTTTTGGATCAACTGATAATTCTTTGTGTGTAGAATTTGCTAAGATTATGCGGGGAGAGTTTGAAATGTCTATGATGGGAGAATTAACATTCTTCCTTGGACTTCAAATCAAGCAATTTAAAGATGGCACTTTCATCTCTCAAACTAAATACTGCAAGGAGATTCTCAAAAAGTTTGGTATGAACACCTCAAAGGAAGCTAACACACCCATGGGAACTTCATGCTATCTAGACAAGGATGAATCAGGTTTGGAAGTTAATCAAACTATGTATAGAGGTATGATAGGATCACTATTATACTTAACTGCTAGTAGACTCGATATTATGCATTACTGTACTGTGTGTGTGCTAGATTTCGAGGCTTGTCCTAAAGAATCTCACCTAATTGCAGTAAAACATATTTTAAAATACTTAAAAGGAACTACTGGGTTTGGCTTGTGGTATCCGTCTGATGCTTGTATTAGTTTATTAGGATATTCGATGCTTGATTATGGTGGATGTAAAATTGATAGGAAAAGCACTAGTGGGACATGTCATTTGTTAGGTTCATCCTTAATTTCATGGCATTCTAAGAAACAAGCATGTGTAGCTTTATCTACCACTGAAGGTGAATATATTGCGACAGGTAGTTGTTGTGCTCAAATTTTGTGGATGAAACAACAGTTAGAGGACTATAGTATATATTTAAATGACATACCCTTAATGTGTGATAATACGAGTGCAATCAATCTAACTAAGAATCCAGTAATGCACTCTAGGACTAAACATATTGAGATTAGACATCACTTTTTAAGAGATAATATCAGCAAAGGAAACTGTAAGATAGAGTATGTAGACACTAAACGTCAATTAGCAGATATATTTACTAAGCCTCTACCAAAGGATAGATTCTATGATCTTAGAAGAGACTTAGGGATATTAGAAATAGCTAAAATTCTGCTTAATTTGACTGTTTTTGGATGATTGTTATGTTAAAATTCGTGTTGTAGGATATTCATAGGTTATAATGTGTAAAAACCTTAAAAACTTGATATAGCCTCCGGAATAATCGATTACTTGGAAGTAATAATCGATTATTTTTTCTCAAAACGTCCAAAACAGGGTATTCTCCTCCGAAATAATCGATTATTTCGTGATATAATCGATTAAATGCCTCTGACAATCGATTATTTGCTAGAAATAATCGATTAAAACTGTCTGATATAGAGAGAATCAATGTATTTTCTTTTGTTATTGTCTTGATGTTGTAATGGTTGAATGATTGTGAAATAAAATGTGATGTTTCTTTCATGCTATGATTGAGGGGGAGCTTTCTCTAACTTATGCATATTTTGAGGGGGAGCTCTTATGATTGATGTTGCAGAGTTCTTTTTGATTATAATCAAAATAGGGGAGAAAAATTTAAAGCCTATGATTCAATTTTAAATTTTATCTGGTATGTTTAATGTGTTTGTTAGTATGACGGATAAAACAGGTTATTACAAAGGGCTTTAAAAGAAAATTTTGATCATCATCAAAAAGGGGGAGATTGTTGACAATTCAAGGACTTGATGTTGCACTTGATGAATATGAAGAATGGATTTTGATGATGATCCAAGAACTAAAGACTTAGAATATTGAAGATTGAAGATTGGTGATAATTGTATTGTAATAACTCTGTTTTATTTAAGATTGAGTCTCGTATTTTTAGAGTCTAAGATAGCCGGTACATAGTCTCGTAACTTAGAGGCTTCAAAAAGCTCAAATTTATCATTTAGGCTCGGCTTTAATCGATTATATAGGTAAATAATCGATTAAAACAGTGAGAAAACACTTTCTATACAAACTCACTGTTTTAATCGATTAAAACAGACAAAATAATCGATTGTTTTGTACTTGTTCGTACGGATAATCGATTATTTCACCAAATAATCGATTATTCCGGAGAGGTTTGAGTTCGACGTATTTGGCTCTGTTTTAATCGATTATCACTCCAAATAATCGATTATTTCAATCTGTTTTTCATTTTAAATTTCAAATTAACCCTATTTTCGAAAACCCAATTACCAAGAACCCTAGTTTCGAAATCCCCAATTCCTAAACCCTAATTTCCCTACTTAAACTCTGCTTTGGCACTCGAAAAAGAAGAACAACTCTTTCCATACAAAAGTTAAGTGTTGTGAGTGCCGGAGAACTGTTTGTTGCAAGGAAAGGGGGCTTTTGGAACTCGGTGTGCGGCTAGAAGCGATAAGAATCACTAAGTGGAGTTCTTAGTGGATTGTGTGTTATGCCGTCTCTAGGGAAAGCTGTTCTTCATCTCTTGTGGATTTCAAGAGAGGTGTTTTCTGATCTTTATCTGTTCATTTGTAATCTGTTTGTAACAATTTGTTCTTAGTGACAGCGTTAATCCTCTTTTGAGTGATTAGCAACTGGACGTAGGGTCTTTTGATCCGAACCAGTATAAACCTACTGTGTAATCTTCTCTACTCTTCTCTATTTACATTTACGCAATTTTTAATCGGTAAAATTTGGGGAAAATTTTGAAAACCTAATTTTTATTAAAAATCCAATTCACCCCCCCCTCTTGGTTTTTGTCCGACCACGCGAACATTCCGCTGCGCGATTCTAACAAATCTCATGTCCAAGCATGTTCGAGGCTCCGTCGAAGAACATAATCCACACATGATCTTCGGGTTCTTCGTGTAGGATGTGCATTATATGCTCATCTGGAAAGTCATCTTGTAGGGATTGATATTCATCTGTTGATCCGTGTGCTAGGTAGTCTACTGAAGAGCTACCTTTGATAGCTTTTGGGGTGACATGGACGATGTCGAATTTCGATAGGAGTACTTGCCACCTGGCTATCCTTCCGGTCAAGATAGGTTTTTCAAATAGATATTTGATTAGATCCATTTTGGAAACCAACTAGGTTGTATGTCTAACCATATACTGCCGAAAATGCTGAGTTGCCCACACCAATGCATAACATGTTTTTTCAAGTGGTGTATAACGAATCTCATAGTCTTGAAATTTCTTACTGAGGTAATATATGCCTTGCTCTTTCTTTCCCGTTTCATCTTGTTGACCAAGAACACATCTCATAGACTCGTCGAGTACTGATAGATAAAGGATTAGAGGTTTTCCTTCAATGGGTGGTACTAATACTGGTGGATTGGTCAAGCACATCTTAATCTTTTCAAAAGCTAGCTGACACTCATTATTCCAAACTGTCGGTTGATTCTTACACAACAGCTTGAAAATAGGTGCACAATTATCGATTAATTGTGCGATGAACCATGTGTCACCGCCGTCAAAACGAGGCGGTCAGAGCGACGCAATGGTTTCGACTTTTCCGATTTTCGCATTTTTATTGGTATGGTTACAACGCCTTTAGGTTGTCCGATAACCGGGCTAAATCTAGGGGCGAGGTTTTCGAAAAGGTGCTCTTAGATTGTCCGATAAGCGGGCTAACCCAAGAACTAATTTTGAAGGGTTCTTCTGGAGTCGCCACCAATGTTTTTACCGGAAACATCGGAAAAGGAGTGAAAAAGGCGTTGGTTTTCAAAAAACCAACTTTGGTCATTAGAACCAGAGTTGGGTAAGGGAGTTAGTTACGTGTAAGGGAAGTGTTAGTTCCCTTACGACGCCCCTCTCGGGTTCCCTATGATAGGCCAGCTATATTAAATAATTAAACCGGTGAAAATACGCTTCTACCTTTTATTTTGTGGAATTTAAAAAATATGACTACATGGCCCTAATATCTATTGCATAATTAAAAATAAAGCGATAAAGGAGAGAGAGAGAGAGTGTAGAAACCTCCGAGGCAAGCTTTCTATTAATTCTTTGATAAATTGGGTGCTTTTTGGTAGCCCTTCACTCTTTATAGCGCCGGAATCTCTCAAAAATGCTATAAAAAACTCTAGAAAACTCTCAGAAACTCCGGAAATGCTTCGGAGGGGTTCTAGAAAGAGAATTTAAAGAAATGTCTAGAGAGAGAATGGAAGAACTGTGTGAAATGAGGGGAATGGCACAACTATTTATAGGGATTCGCGCCTGTCAGGTCGAGACGGGTCATCTCGCCTGTCAAGGTCGAGACGGCTGTCTCGCTAATCGAGACGGCGGTCTCAACCCTAAAGGGCGAAAATCCTTATTTACATGCCAAAAATCCCTCCTATCCTAGTATGGGGCCTAATAGTCTCTCCTAGTGGCTTCTTAGGCTTCATCCATCTTCGAATAGAAGGTCTTCTGGTCTTTATTACGAGGCCGGGCAAGATTTGGGGTCTACAGCTGCCCCCCCTTTACCTGACCAGTCGGCTGTTGGCCTGTTGTGCTAAGAGGAACGACTGGAAGGTAAAGGAGTTGACCCTCTTGCCCGGTTACCCTTCGGATGTTCCGTCTTGCAGCGGTTGATCTTCTGGGGAAAAGTGTGTTGTGCACCTCCAGGATACTCCTTCTGACGGTAGCCGATCCCTTTGGTTGACACATGGTAGAACCTCAGGATACTCCTTCTGACGGTAGCCGATCCCTTTGGTTGACACATGGTAGAACCTCAGGATACTCCTTTTGACGGTAGTCGATCCTTCGGTTGATGGGTATAAACCCCCCATCAGGCTGGTAGTTGCAGTCTGCTGTGTGTTGGACTGGATGAGTATGAACCCCCCATCAGGCTGGTAGTTGCAGTCTGTTGTGTGTTGGACTGGATGGGTATGAACCCCCCATCAGGCTGGTAGTTGCAGTCCGTTGTGTGTTGGACTAGATGGGTATGAACCCCTCATCAGGCTGGTAGTTGCGACTTACTGATCCGGCTTGAGCGCAGATCAGGCGCACTTGCGTGCGCGGGTTGATAGGTATGAACCCCCTATCAGGCTGGTACAGTCCACTGCGTAGGACTGGTGGTGGCGGCGACTTACTGCTCAGGTGGCTCATGCGCCGGTGTTGAGATGTGTTCTCTCGTCTTCTGAGATTGGTCCAGTCTATGCTGGGGATTTTGTTGGTGTTCATCCAGCTTGTTGATTGCTGGGGATTCTTTGTTTTTGATCTTTTGATGGTGATCATCTGACTCTTGCTGGTTGGTCAGGTAGTTTTTGTTTGTTCGACTTTTGCTTGGTCGTCGAAACTTTGTTGGTTAAGGTGGTTGACTTGTTTTAATCCTGCCTTTTTTCGCGGTTTTATCTCTTTTTTCTCGCAATTTTTAGATTTTGGCTTTTTCCTTTAGCGTACGTCTTTTTACTCTTAGACTCTTTTAGTTACGCTGACTTTTTTGGAAGGGATAAAAAGGATGCATGGAATAAAATTTTATTTATAATTTTTTATTACAGCAGTCCTATTCTATGAGCGCTATCTCTAAGAAGATGGGCTTTCTTCTGGAGATGATCCGTAGGAGGGGAATTGTCGGTACATATGTCTTCGGAACTCTGCCTGGTCCCGAACTTCATCGCGGTATTCCTGCTGGAATGTGGCCCAGTCTTGCCTCATTCCCTCCTAATACTGGTATATCGTCTCTAGTCTTGTATCGAAGGCTTCCTGCCTTAGAGACATCTGCTCTTGTCTCACAGACATCTGGTCGAATTGCTGGCGCAGATCGTTCATATTGCAATTCATGCCAGCGAAGTTGTCTGTGTACTGCTGCTGTGGTTGTTGCTGCTGTTGTGGCTGTTGGAAGTCGAGAGGTGTCGGAAGATCGTGCATTGCCACGATGTCCTGGAGGTCCAAAGCGAAATCCAGCGATGGGTGGAGGACCAGTTGGGTCCCTTGGCGCATCAGCATCCCCATGCTGACCAGGATTGACCCGTTGATGGACTCGGGCCATAGGTTGGAGGCCAGTGCTTCCCGGCCACTACATCCCCATTTCTCTGCTAGGGGGCTAATAAGGGGAGCCATGAGGATGGCCCCCACTGGCCTGCTCCCGAAGTCCTTGAGGGCCCTCAGGAAGAAGTACCCAGGGTTGCACCGACGCCTCTGGCTCATGCAGTAGAGGGCAAAAAGGTCGGGGAGGGTAACCTTTCCCTGCCTCTCCTTCCGCCCGTGGATGGTCCCCGCCAGCAGCTTGTGGCAAATGTGGAGGGTTGGGGGTAGTGCTGAGCCCTTCATCAGCGTGGGCAAAGTGGGCGCCCTGGTGAGTTCCTCCCACATCTCGCCGGCGGTGAGGTTGGTGGGTGTAGACCCTAAATCTTGCCCGGCCTTAGAATAAAGTCAGAAAGCGTCCTATTTGAAGACGGCCGAAGCTTAACAAGTAATTAGGAGAGACTATTAGGCTCCCGTACCAAGATAGGAAGGTTTTTTTGGCCCGAAAATAAAGTTTCTCGCCCTGAAGGGACGAGACCGCCGTCTGGAAGGACCAGACCGCCGTCTCGTCTCAATGCCAGGACGAGACCGCCGTCTCGATTGTCCATACGGCGGTCTCGTCTCCTGAAAAGGTCGAGACTGCGGTCTGGATTTTCCAGACGGCGGTCTCGATTCCTGCCTAGTCGAGACGGCGGTCTGGATTATCCAGACGGCGGTCTCGACCCTCTGCCATGAACGAGACGGCGGTCTGGACTTTCCAAATGGCGGTCTCGACCCTGTCAGAGGAAACGGCGGTCTCGACTTGTCAGGCGCGAAAAACTATAAATAGGGGTCCTCCCCCCCTCATTTCCACACAGAATCAACATAGCTCTCCCTTCTCTCTAGACTTTCTCTCTCTAAGAATCCCTCTGAGGCATTTCCGGAGTTTCTGAGTGTCTCTAGGCATAAACTGAGCGTTCTAAATCTCCTTTAGAATCCCTCCGAGGCATTTCCGGAGTTTCTGAGAGTTGTAGAGTGAAGGGTTGCCAAAACGCACCCTCTCTTTTAAAATATAAAAGCTTGCTTTGGAGGTGCATATTCTCCCTCTCTATTTTTATTACTGCCATTTAAATTACGCAATAGAAGCTAGGGCCATGTAGTCATAAACTTAAATTCCACATAATAAAAGGGTAAAAGCGCATTTTTCCAGTTTAATTATTTATTCAAGGTAGTCGGCCTATCATAGGGAACCCGAAAGGGGCGTCGTAAAGGAACTAACACTTCCTTTACACGTAACTAACTCCCTTACCCAACTCTGGTTCTAATGACCAAAGTTGGTTTTCGAAAACCAACGCCTTTTTAAAACCCCTTTTCCGATGTTTATGGTAAAAATATCGGTGGCGACTCCATAGAACCCAAATTAAATAAGTCCCTGGGTTAGCCCGGTTATCGGACAACCCAGGGATACTTTCGAAAACCTCGCCCCTAGGTTAGCCCGGTTATCGGACAACCTAAAGGCGTTGTAACCACCAATAAAAAATACGAAAATAAAGAGGGTCGAAAAAACCATCGCGTCGCTCCGACCGCCCCTCTTTTGGGAGGCGGCGACAGATGACGACTCCACTGGGGAAGCCTAGAGAGTTGATCCCATTTAGTGATGGGCTGGCTTAAAAATAATTAAACCAAGAAAATAGCGCTTTTACCCTACCTTGTATTATAACATGCTTTATTGTTTGGCTTTCAAATAACTGTTGCTTGTTTCTACTTACGCAATTGATTGAAATATAAATTGCACACAAAACCCTTGCACACTACAGTTCCCTCTATACCCGGGGGCAAGTGAGAAAACCATAGGGAGTGGGTGGCGGGTACGGTTCGTCTGCAGTTAGGGCCTTGTGCCCACCAGTGTGATCGGAAACCACCACTCAAGGTGATAACCTTCCTCTTTTGGCAACAAGACCGACTCTGGCCTTAGTGCTGAGCATGGTTGGACGGCTGGAGAGTGGGGACCCTATAATGGGGGCACCTTGGGGGCCTTAGCCTGGTGAGAACAGTTAGAACCTACCCTAACCAATGCACCTTTCTGCAGGAAAACCCTACCTCGTGATAAAAACGAAGTCTCACCTGTTCGGGGATGATTGAATTGTGTGTGCATATGATTGTTGCATTTGTATGTTGCATAGCATAAACAAACAACAGAACAAAATCACAAAAAAAAAATATTTTACAAATAAACACCCATATCTCGGACAGTCTGCCTTTTAGCTAGCCTGGTTTCAGGTTCTTTGTAAGCTAAGTAGCCACGCAGTTCCGACAGAAGAGATAAAAGGCTATAAAATAAAATGTCAAATAAAAATACAAAAAATACAAAAAAAATGAATAAACAACTTCTGACAAAGTCAGCTCATCCATACTACACCATATCATGAGTAAAGAAAAACCAAGAGAGAAAATAAAAATGAGAGCACATTCAACATCATGTAAATAGAACCTCTCATGCATAAGTATACTCATGTTAGTTTAAGCACTCAACATGCATTAATAAAACTTTTTCGGACATTCTAGAAAGTGGCTGGTCCTCTCCCCGCTCATACTCGTGCACAAAAAGTAAAGGCAATGGAAAAATTAGAGGAGCAGAACCGAAAACTTTCTGCGGAAGTCGATACCCTCCGAGGAGCGGGTAGCCCAACTAATGGAGGTCATACGCCAAGGCCAAAACAAGGATGGCGAGGGCCAAGTCGAAAATGTCCCTCCTCATGAGGAAGAGGAGGAGGAATACTTCTTCGGCGGGAAGGATGCTAAGACTACACGCATCCTTACCCCGAAGTATCCAAACAACAACTCTCCGCCCTGGAGGAGAGGCTGAAGGCGATCGAGGGGCATAACTTCGACGTCAAGGAGGTGGCTGACATGTGCCTCGTGAAGGACATCCGCTTCCCTCCCAAATTCAAAATCTCGGACTTCTCTAAGTACGCCGGGATGACCTGCCCAAAGAACCATCTTATGATGTATTGTCGTAAGATGGCCGCCCATGCTGACAACGAGAAACTCCTGATCCATTGCTTCTAGGAGAGTCTGGCGGACACGGCTCTCAACTGGTACATGCAGTTGGAGAGAGGGCAGGTCCAGAACTGGAAACAGTTGGCAGACGCTTTCCTTCGTTGTTACCGATACAACATCGATCTGACACCCGATAGGTCAGATCTTAGAGCGCTGAACAAGAGGAACGACGAGCCCTTTAAAGCGTATGCCCAAAGGTGGAGGGAAATGGCAGCCCAGATAGAGCCCCCACTCACAGACAAAGAGACAGTGGCTATGTTCATAGACTCACTGACCGGAGCGTACTACGACAAGGCAATAGCCAGTACCTCCAATCTCTTCTCGGACATAGTCACTGTAGGAGAAAGAGTGGAGCAAGGGCTGAGGAGTGACAAGATAGCAAGACCCTCTCCTCCCAGCACATCATTCAAAAAACCCTTCAAGAAGAAGGAGGAGGCCGTGCACGCAATCAATTTCGCAACTCCTTCCTCCACCCCTCAGACAGAGCGGCAGCCACGAAAAAAGGAGAGGAAGTTCACGCCTATCCCCACCTCCTATGCGAAGCTGCTGCCCCAACTGTTGGAGGCCAGCCTCCTGGCCCGTGTTCCTCCCAAGAAGCAGCTGGAGCCTCCCTATCCCGAGTGGTACAAACCCCATGAGAAATGTAGTTACCACTCGGATGCACCAGGGCATTCAACCGACAACTTCTTGACCTTGAAATATAAGGTCCAGGAATTAATCGACGCTGGTTGGATCACCTTTGACACCTCTGCTTCCAGCACAGATGACAAACCTCTGTCAAAGCTAGAGTAGCAGAGAGGGAGGACTGGGAGGATCAGCCCTAGGGTCTTGTCTTTTTTTAAGCTTTTCTCTATATCTCCTGCGGTCCCCGCCCGTGGCTGCAGGAATTTTGATTAAAATGGCTTGTACATACATCTTCATCTTCATTAATATACAAGGCATTTTTGTCATATTCTTTCTTTTCCCTCTTCTATTTATTATTCCTTCAAAAATAAAATGAATAATAAAATCTATGACTAAAAACAGAACCCAAAAACGCATCATGTCTATGATTGATGAATCTCCGTGGACCTCGGAAACGGAAGGCGAATGGACTGAGTCCGATAGTGAGCAGGAGACCATTTCTCCGGATATGCAAAGAATGCTGGAAAAAGAAACGGACATTATACAACCGCATCAGGAAGAAATAGAAACTGTAAATTTGGGAAAAGAGGATAAGGAGAAGAATGTGAACATTGGCACCCAAATGGAAAGTAGCATGAAAAAGGGATTGATACAGCTTCTAAAGGAATATATAGACGTATTTGCTTGGTCATATCATGACATGCCTGGGCTTGACACGAGTATAGTGGAACACAGATTGCCACTGAAAGAGGGATGCCGACCTGTAAAGCAAAAGCTCAGGAGAATTAAACCCGACTGGTCCTTAATGATAAAGGAGGAGGTGCAAAGGCAGTTGGATGCCAATTTCCTGGTAGTTTCCAAATACCCAGAATGGTTGGCCAACATCGTACCCGTCATCAAAAAGACCGGGAAGGTCAGAGTTTGCGTGGATTATAGGGACCTCAATCGAGCAAGTCCAAAGGACGACTTTCCCCTACCACATATAGACACGCTGGTAGACCATACCGCTACTAACACGTTGTATTCCTTCATGGATGGGTACGCGGGGTACAACCAGATCAAGTTGGTCGTTGAGGATAGAGAAAAAACCTCCTTCATTACACCATGGGGTACCTTTTGCTACCGAGTGATGCCATTTGGACTGAAAAATGCGGGGGCAACCTATCAAAGGGCTATGGTCACACTATTCCACGACATGATCCACAAGGAAATAGAAGTATATGTGGATGACATGATAGCCAAGTCCAGAAATGAAATGGACCACATTCAATATCTCCGAAAACTTTTCGATCGGCTTCGGAAGTATCAACTTAAGCTAAACCCAGCAAAATGTACTTTCGGAGTACGATCAGGAAAACTCTTAGGGTTCATTGTCAGTGAAAGAGGAATCGAGGTGGACCCCGACAAAACAAAGACAATTTTGGAAATGCCTCCACCAAAAACGGAAAAAGAGGTCAGAGGCTTTCTAGGCCGAATCAACTACATTGCCCGTTTCATCGCGCAGTTAACAGATAAATACATCCCCATCTTTAAACTGTTGTGCAAGAATCAGCCAACGGTGTAGAACGAAGAATGCCAACAGGCGTTTGATAAAATCAAAACCTGTCTAACCAATCCACCAGTATTGGTACCACCCGTTGAAGGGAGACCTCTGATCCTATATTTATCAGTTCTCGAAGAGTCAATGGGATGTGTGCTCGGCCAGCACGATTGTAGACCCCAAATCTTGCCCGGGCTCCAAATGAAGTCAGAAAATCCCCTATTTGAAGACGGCCAAAGCCTAACAAGCCATTAGGAGAGACTATTAGGCTCCCGTACCAAGATAGGAAGGTTTTTTGGCCCAAAAATAAAGTTTCTCGCCCTGAAGGGACGAGACCGCCGTCTGGGAATACCAGACCGCCGTCTCGTTTCAACGCCAGGACGAGACCGCCGTCTCGATTTCCCAGACGACGGTCTCGACACTCGCAAAAACAAGACGGCGGTCTGGGTTTTCCAGACGGTGGTCTCGATTCTCGCCAAGTCGAGACGGCGGTCTGGATTTTCCAGACGGCGGTCTCGACCCCGTGACAAGAGCGAGACGGCGGTCTCGAATTACGAGACGGCGGTCTGGACCCTGTCAGACGAGAACGGCGGTCTGGACCCTGACAGCGCGAAAAACTATAAATAGGGGCTCTCCCCTCCTCATTTCCACACAGAAAAAAACCAAGAGCTCTCCCTTCTCTCTAGAATTTCTCTCTCTAAGAATCCCTCCGAGGCATTTCCGGAGTTTCTGAGTGTCTTTAGGCATATACAGAGTGTCCTAAATCTCCTTTAGAATCCCTCCGAGGCATTTCCGGAGTTTTCTGAGAGTTGTAGAGTGAAGGGTTGCCAAAACGCACCCTCTTTTTGAATATAAAGCTTGCTTTGGAGGTGCATATCCTCATTCTCTATTCTTTGAAATTACTGTCATTTAAATTATGCAATAGAAGCTAGGGCAATGTAGTCACATATTTAAATACCGCATAATAAAAGGGTAAAAGCGTAATTTTCCAAGTTTAATTATTCGCAAAAAGCCGGCCTATCATAGGGAACCCGAAAGGGGCGTCGTAAAGGGACTAATACTCCCTTTACACGTAACTAACTCCCTTACCCAACTCTGGTTCTAATGACCAAAGTTGGTTTTCGAAAACCAACGCCTTTTCAAAACCCCTTTTCCGATGTTTATGGTAAAAATATCGGTGGCGACTCCATAGAACCCAAAATAAATAAGTCCTTGGGTTAGCCCGGTTGTCGGACAACTCAAGGACACTTTTCGAAAACATCGTCTCCAGATTAGCCCGGTTATCGGACAGCCTGAAGACGTTGTAACCACCAATAAAAAAACGCAAAAAATCGAAAAGAGTCGAAAAACCATCGCGTCGCTCCGACCGCGCCCCCTCTTTTGGGGAGGCGGCGACAGATGGCGACTCCACTGGGGAAGCCTAGAGAGTTGATCCCATTTAGTGATGGACTGGCTTAAAAATAATTAAACCAAGAAAATAGCGCTTTTACCCTACCTTGTATTATAACATGCTTTATTGTCTGGCTTTCAATAAACTGTTGTTTGTTTATACTTACGCAAATTGATTGAGATATAAACTGCACACAAATCCCTTGCACACTACAGTTCCTCCTATACCCGGGGGCAAGTGAGATAACCATAGGGAGTGGGTGGCAGGTACGGTTCGCTGCAGTTAGGGCCTTGTGCCCACCAGTGTGATCGGAAACCACCACTCAAGGTGATAACCTTCCTCTTTTGGCAACAAGACCGACTCTGGCCTTAGTGCTGAGCATGGTTGGACGGCTGGAGAGTGGGGACCCTATAATGGGGGCACCTTGGGGGCCTTAGCCTGGTGAGAACAGTTAGAACATACCCTAAACCAACGCACTTTTCTGCAGGAGAACCCTACCTCGTGATAAAAATGGAATCTCGCCTGTTCGGGGATGATCGAATTGTGTGTACATATGTTTGTTGCATTTGTGTGTTGCATAGCATAAACAAACAACAGAACAAAATCACAAAAATATATTTCACAAATAAACACCCTTATCTCGGACAGTCTGCCTTTTAGCTAGCCTGGTTTCAGGTTCTTTGTAAGCTAAGTAGCCACGCAGTTCCGACAGAAGAGATAAGGGACGCTAAAACATTCTTTCTCATAAAGCCATATTTTATCTCGGACAGTCTGCCTTTTAGCTAGCCTGGTTTCAGGTTCTTTGCAAGCTAAGTAGCCACGCAGTTCCGACAGAAGAGATAAGAGGCTATAAAATAAATAAAATAAACAAATAAAAATAAAAATTCATTTTTCCAAAGTTCACAAATAGGACCTGATCCAAAAATATCATACTCATAACACATTCATAGGTTATTCTTCCGAAAAAATAAATGCAAATACCATACATCATGTAGAAAAAAAAATATACAAAAACATCAAAAATATATAAACAAACTTCTGACAAAGTCAACTCATCCATATTACATCGTGAGTAAAGAAAAAACAAAGAGAGAAAATAAAAATGAGAGTGCATTCAGCATACTCATGATAGCTTAAGCACTCAACATGCATTAATAAAACTTCTTGGACATTCTAGAAAGTGGCTGGTCCTCTCCCCACTCGTACTCGTGCGCAAAAGGCTAAGGCAATGGAAAATCTAGAGGAGCAAAACCAGAAGCTCACTGCAGAGGTTAATATCCTCCGCGAGCAGGTGGCCCAATTAATGGAGGTCGTGCGCCAGGGCCAGAGCAAGGGCGGCGAGGGCCAAGCTGAGCATATCCCTCCTCATGAAGAGGAGGAGGAAGAAGAACACTTCTATGGCGATAAGGATGTTAAGACCGCTCGCATCCTTACCCCGGAAGTATCCAAACAACAACTCTCCGCCCTGGAGGAGAGGCTGAAGGCGGTCGAAGGGCATAACTTCGACGTCAAGGAGGTGGCTGACATGTGCCTCGTAAAGGACATCCGTTTCCCTCCCAAATTCAAGGTCCCGGACTTCCCCAAGTACGCCGGGCTGACCTGCCCTAAGAACCATCTTATGATGTATTGCCGAAAGATGGCCGCTCATGCTGACAACGAGAAACTCCTGATCCATTGCTTTCAGGAGAGTCTGGCGGACACGGCTCTCAACTGGTACATGCAGTTGGAGAGAGGGCAGGTCCAGAACTGGAAGCAGCTGGCAGACGCTTTCCTCCGTCGCTACCGTTATAACATTGATCTGACACCCGACAGGTCAGATCTTAGAGCACTGAGCAAGAGGAACGACGAGCCCTTTAAAGCGTATGCCCAAAGGTGGAGGGAAATGGCAGCCCAGATAGAGCCTCCTTTGACGGACAAGGAAACAGTGGCTATGTTCATCGACTCACTGACTGGAGCGTACTACGACAAGGCCATAGCCAGTACCTCCAACCTCTTCTCGGACATAGTCACTGTAGGCGAGAGGGTGGAGCAAGGACTGAGGAGTGGGAAGATCGCACAGTCTTCCCAAGCTGGTGTCTCCTTCAGGAAGCCCGCCGGCAAGAAGAAGGACGAGTCTGTGCACGCAATCAATTTTGCCACTCCTTCTTCTACCCCACAAACGCCCAAGCAGCCCCGCAAGAAAGAAAGGAAGTTCACTTCAATCTCCACTTCCTACGGGCTGCTGCTACCTCAACTGCTGGAGGCTAACACTACTAGAAAAATGTCAAATAGTAACCGAAATCAGTGACTGAAAAATTTAGTTACTATCAGTGACCGAATCAGTAACCAAATTATTATTTTTTAGTCTAGTAACCGAAATAGTAACCGAATTTTCGGTCACAAAAAATCGGTTACTATTTTAGTCACTTTATTATTTAGTAACTGATTTAGTGACTAAAATTTCAGATCACTAAAAAAATAATTTTTAAACTGATAACTATTTTTCATTTATATAAATATTTTATTTAAAATATTTTAAATATAAATTTACTTAATGATTTAAAATAATTGATAACATTTTTAATAAAATTATAAATATTTTAAAAAAATTGTTTACTAACTTATTAAATAATTTAGTAATATAATTATTTGATTTTATTTTTTAATTTAGCATGTGAATAAAAAAATTAAAATTGATTATTAAATTAGTCACCGAATCGGTCATCGATTCGATCACCGAATCGGTCATTGATTCGGTCACCGAATCGGTCACTAATTCGGTCATCGATTCGGTCACCGAATCGATCATCGATTCGGTCACCGATTCGGTCACTGATTCGATCACCGATTCGGTCACTGATTCGGTCACTGAATCGGTCACTAAATCAATAATTAAATTAATTATTAATTTAGTCTCTATATATATATATATATATATATATATATATTACTTGTATGTTAATAAAAATGTATTTCAATGTATTTATAAAAAATTAAAATTATTTTAATTACCTGAATTGATATTTTAAATTTATATTAATATCTTGAATAATTTAATAGTTGGATATATATATATATATATATATATATATATATATATATATATATATATATCACTTTAATTTTTTTAATTAAAATTAATTTCATAAAAAAATTAATATTTGAAAATTAAAATGAAAATATATATATATATATATATATATTTATTTTAAAGATGATATATTCAATGTATGTTAAAAAAGTTCAAGCCAAACTGTTTTTATAGAAGATTTTCAAAACTATTGGTTTAATTAATCTGTTAAAAGATTCTTTTAATATGTTAAAAGTGCAGTTTTAATCTGTTAAAACTTCTTTTAATCCATTAATACGTTCTTGATTCTTTAACAGATTTGTTTTAACTAATACGACAACGTTTATATCAATTAAAACACTTTACAAAAAATCTTCTAAGTTGATTTAATCGATTGTTCGCGATTCAATCGATTGAAATACTGCAAAACTTTCTCCTAAAACTTTTCAAGTTATTTTAACTGATAAAAATAAGTTTTAATCGATTAAAACGTTGTGCAGAAACTGTTTTAATCGATTGAAACGAGATTTAATCGATTAAAATAGTTATGATCGGTCATAAATGAATTCTGACCGATCATAATTGAAACCATATAATAGCGGTTCAAGGGTTAACCGCTATCTAAGTCATATTTTAAGAGCGGTTCCTGTGTAACCGCTATGTAAACCTCATCTCGCTTGAGCGACAATATTCTCGCTCGAGCGAAACGCCCCCTGCACAAAATTAGTACTCTCGGGTTGTATTTCGCTTGAGCGAGCCTATCTCGCTCGAGCGATAATTGATTCTGATCGATTATATTTTTGAAATGATCGATCATATTTGGTAATTTTTTCAAATAATTAATTATAATCGATTAGTTTTCTAAATTATTGATTAGAATTGATTAGTTTTTCAAATAATAGATTAGAATTGATTAATTTCTGAAATATATACTAAAAAATATAATTAAAACTATAAATTAGTTAAGAATATTGACTATTGTAAAGATAAAGTAGAAACATGGGAGGAGATGAGGATGATAATATAATGATAGAACTTACAAAAATGTAGAATTGAGAAGTTTGAAACAAATAAAAATAAGAAAATAGATATTTAATTACACTTTTAATAAATTTAAGATAATACTAGTTTTAATTTTTATTTTTAAATATTTATTTTAAATATTTAAAACAGAGAAACTATAATTTTAGTTTCTAGCTACTGAATTTAAAGAATTAAATTTATTATTTAATCTTTTAATTTGTAGAATTAAACTCAATATAATTGTTAAAAATACTTTGTAGAGGCATTTGAGAAAGCTTTTGTCAAAATACTTTGTTTTTAATTGTTAAAAACATTTGTAGAGGTATTTTGCAAAACATAATTGAGATGATATGATAGCGGTTCCACCTTAACCGCTATCTAAAGTATAATTAAGATAGCGGTTAATGGTTAAGTGCTATTAGAAGTTCACTTTTAAGAGCGGTTTCTGTGGAACCGCTATCTAAAATGTATTGCGCTTGAGCGACAATATTATCGCTCGAGCGAAACTCCAAGTGCACAGAATTCGCATTCTCGGGGTGTATTTCGCTTGAGCGACACTTTTCTCGCTCGAGCGAAATACGATCCTGATCGATCATAACTTGAAATGACCGATTATAATTGAGAGGATATAATAGCGGTTCCCTCAGAACCGCTATCTAAAGTGCATATTAGATATCTGAGGTGTATTTCGCTTGAGCGAGACTACTATCGCTCAAGCGAAGTCCGATTCTGATCGATTATATTTTCAAAATGACCGATCATATTTGATAATTTTTTCAAATAATTAATTATAATCGATTAGTTTTCTAAATTATTGATTAGAATTGATTAGTTTTTCAAATAATATATTAGAATTGATTAATTTCTGAAATATATACTAAAAAATTATAATTAAAACTATAAATTAGTTAAGAATATTGACTATTGTAAAGATAAAGTAGAACATGGGAGGAGATGAGGATGATAATATAATGATAGAACTTACAAAAATGTAGAATTGAGAAGTTTGAAACAAATAAAATTAAGAAAATAGAGATTTAATTACACTTTTAATAAATTTAAGATAATACTAGTTTTGATTTTTATTTTTAAATATTTATTTTAATTATTTCAAACAGAGAAACTATAATTTTAGTTTCTAGCTACCTGAATTTAAAGAATTAAATTTATTATTATTTAATCTTTTAATTTTAGTATTAAAATTTTAAATTATATTTTTCTACTTTGAGAATGAACCATATAATTAAACTCAAAATTGACAATATTATAATACATTTTTGAACTCTTTGGATTAATTTTTTTTCCTAATTTTTGACAAAGTTAATTTTAATATTTAAAAGTATTTAACATTTTGAATTCTGAAAGGTTTTCTCTAATAGAAAATTTAAAAACATAATATAAAAAAAATAGTTAATATAAGTTTTCAAGTTATTTTAACTGATAAAAATAAGTTTTAATCGATTAAAACGCTGCATGTAAATTGTTTTAATCGATTGAAACTAGATTTTAATCGATTAAAATAGTTATGATCGGTCATAATTGCATTCTGACCGATCATAATGGTAACCATATAATAGCGGTTCAACGGTTAACCGCTATCTAAGTGAGCTTTTAAGAGCGGTTCCTGTGTAACCGCTATCTAAACTGTATTTCGCTTGAGCGATAAGTTTCTCGCTCGAGCGAAACTGCCCCTGCACAAAATTGGTACTCTCGGGTGTATTTCGCTTGAGCGAGTCTAGTCTCGCTCGAGCGATAATTGATTCTGATCGATTATATTTTTGAAATGATCGATCATATTTGGTAATTTTTTCAAATAATTAATTATAATCGATTAGTTTTCTAAATTATTGATTAGAATTGATTAGTTTTTCAAATAATAGATTAGAATTGATTAATTTCTAAAATATATACTAAGAAATTATAATTAAAACTATAAATTAGTTAAGAATATTGACTATTGTAAAGATAAAGTAGAAACATGGGAGGAGATGAGGATGATATAATATAATGATAGAACTTACAAAAATGTAGAATTGAGAAGTTTAAAAAAAAAATTAAGAAAATAGAGATTTAATTATACTTTTAATAAATTTAAGATAATACTAGTTTTTAAACCTTTTTCTAATATTTGTTTTTAAAAATATAATATCATTTTTAATATTTTATAGATTTTATATTTATATATTTATAAAAGTAATTGGATTAAATTTATTATCCTCTCATATATTATTATACATTTAGCGTAATTTTAGTTTATTTAAAAATTAGAATACAAATATACTATACCAATATACCATTATATTATTTTCATTGTATATAAATTACAAAATTAATAATTTGTATACTATACTATACTAACATATTATTTGTATACTATACTAATAGTATAATATACTATATTATAATATTATTTGTATACAAAACTAATATCTTTATATATAAATATATAAATATGGAAAGATATAAATATATGTAAAAATATAAACATATAAATATATATAAATATGTAAAGATATAAACATATATCTTTAATATTTTGTAAATGTAAATATAATTTATATATATTTTTAAATCTTTTTCTAATATTTATTTTTAAAAATATAATATTATTTTTAAAATTTAATATTTTTTTTCAAATATATAAATATATAAAGATATAAATGTATAAGGATATAAATAAATATATAAATATATCAATATATAAATATATCAAAATATAAAAATATAAATATATAAATATATTAATATATAAATATATCAATATATAAATATATAAATATATATAAATATATATATATATATATATATATATATATATATATATATATATATATACAAATATATCAATATTATCCCCTCATATATTAATATACATTATTAGCATAATTTTAATTTAATTAAAAATTAGAATACAAATATACGATACTATACTAATATACCATTATTTGTAGATTTTATATATTAAAATATATAAATATATTTTTATTTATAGATTTTATATTTATATATTTATACGGATATACATTTATTTGTATATAAATATAATTTATTTGTAAGTTATTATTAAAAGATCCTAGTAGCTCGATGGTTGGAGTTTCGACCTCCAACTCTAAGGTACCGGGTTCGAATCCTGACAACGACAATAAACCACCTAATAATAAGTTAAACTTCTAAAAAATATAATAAAGATAGGGGAAATAAATATAAATAAAAACTTAAATAAGCAAAATATAATATAATTAAGAAATAGGGAAAATAAATAATAGATATAATAAAAGTGTAAATAAATAAAAAGAATTAAATTTGTTATTGATTAACTTTTTCATTGATTTAGTGACCGATTCGATGACCGATTTGGTTATATATAATCGGTCACCGATCGATCATCGATTCAATCGAATTGAATCGGTCCATTGAATCGGTCATCGATTCGGTCATTGATTCGGTCATCTGAATCGGTCACTAAATCGGTCACTGAATCGGTCACTAAAATCAGTGACCAAGGAAATAGTGACCGATTCCAGTTGGTCACTATTTCGGTCACTATTTTAATTAGTAACCGATTTTGTAGATTTAGTGACCGAATTTTCGGTCACTATTTGATGTTTTTCTTGTAGTGTAAGCTCCTGACCTGCGCCCCTCCCAAGAAACAGTTGGAGCCTCCCTACCCCGAATGTTATAAGCCGAACGAAAAATGCGCTTACCATTCGGGCGCACCCGGTCACTCTACAGAGAACTGCTTGACCCTTAAGTATCGGGTTCAAGAGTTAATCGACGCCGGGTGGATTACTTTTGACGCCTCTGCTTCTAGCACCGATGACAAACCTCTGTCAAAGCAAGAGTAGCGAAGAGAGAGGACTGGGAGGACCGGCCCTAGGGTTTCCTTTTTTTAAGTTTTCTCTATATCTCCTGCGGTCCCTGCCCGTGGCCGCAGGAATTTCGATTAAAAGGGCTTGTAAATACATTATCATTTTCCTTAATATACGAGGCATTTTTCAACATTCATTCCATTCATTCTTTTCTCTCTTACATTTATTATTCTTTCAGAAATAAATTGAATAATAAAATCTATGACTAAAACAGAACCTAAAACGCATCATGTCTATGATTGATGAATCCCCATGGACTCCGGAAACGGAAGGCGAATGGACTGAGTCCGACAGTGAACAGGAGACCATTTCTCCGGATATGCAAAGGATGCTGGAAAAAGAAACACGCATCATACAACCGCATCAGGAAGAAATAGAAACTGTCAATTTGGGAAAAGAGGATGAGGATAAAAAGGTGAACATCGGCACCCAAATGGAAAATAGTACAAAGAAGGGATTAATACTGCTCCTAAAAGAATATATGGATGTATTCGCCTGGTCATACCATGACATGCCGGGGCTTGACACGAGCATAGTGGAACACAGATTGCCACTAAAAGAGGGGTTCCGACCTGTAAAGCAAAAGCTCAGGAGAATTAAACCCGACTGGTCCTTAATGATAAAAGAGGAGGTGCAAAGGCAGTTGGATGCCAATTTCCTGGTAGTTTCCAAGTACCCAGAATGGTTGGCCAACATAGTACCCGTCATCAAAAAGACCGGGAAAGTCAGGGTCTGCGTGGATTATAGGGACCTCAATCGAGCAAGTCCAAAGGACGACTTTCCCCTGCCACATATAGACACGCTGGTGGACCATACCGCTACTAACACGTTATATTCCTTCATGGATGGGTACGCAGGGTACAACCAGATCAAGTTGGCCGTTGAGGATAGAGAGAAAACCTCCTTCATTACACCGTGGGGTACCTTTTGTTATCGTGTAATGCCTTTCGGACTCAAGAATGCGGGGGCAACCTACCAAAGGGCTATGGTCACACTATTCCACGACATGATCCACAAAGAAATAGAAGTATATGTGGACGACATGATAGCCAAGTCCAGAAATGAAATGGACCATATTCAATATCTCCGAAAGCTTTTTGATCGACTTCGGAAATATCAACTTAAGCTAAACCCGGCAAAATGCACTTTCGGAGTACGGTCAGGAAAACTCCTAGGGTTCATTGTCAGTGAAAGAGGAATCGAGGTGGACCCCGACAAAACGAAGGCAATTTTGGAAATGCCCCCACCAAGCACAGAAAAGGAGGTCAGAGGGTTTCTGGGCCGGATAAACTACATTGCCCGTTTCATCGCACAGTTAACAGATAAATGTATCCCCATCTTTAAACTGCTGCGCAAGAATCAGCCAACAGTATGGAACGAAGAATGCCAACAGGCGTTTGATAAAATCAAAGCTTGTTTAACCAATCCACCAGTATTGGTACCGCCCGTTGAGGGAAGACCTCTGATCCTATATTTGTCAGTGCTCGAAGAGTCCATGGGATGTGTGCTCGGCCAACATGATGAAACCGGAAAAAGGGAACGAGCCATTTACTATCTCAGTAAAAAATTCTCAGATTATGAAACCCGTTATACACCATTCGAAAAAACATGTTGCGCATTGGTGTGGGTCACTCAACGTCTCAGGCAGTACATGGCTCGACATACAACATGGTTGGTCTCCAAAATGGACCCAATCAAATACATCTTCGAGAAGCCCATCTTGACCGGAAGAATAGCTAGGTGGCAAGTTCTCCTCTCAGAATTTGACATTATCCATGTCACCCAGAAAGCTATCAAAGGAAGTCCCCTGGCGGATTATCTAGCCCATGGATCCACAGATAAATACCAGTCTTTACAAGATGACTTTCCCGATGAGCACATCATGCACATCGAACACGAAGAGACCAAAGAAGAAGCATGGACCATGTTTTTCGATGGAGCTTCAAACATGCTTGGACATGGGGTAGGAGCTATTTTGATATCCCCCGAAAGGAAACATATCCCTGTAACGGCCAGGCTTAATTTCGATTGTACCAACAATATGGCCGAATACGAAGCATGCGCATTAGGAGTCCAAGCAACTTTAGATCATGGGGTCACTAAGCTCAAAATATTCGGCGATTCATCCCTCGTCATCTACCAACTTAAAGGCGAATGGGAAACCCGAAACATCAAATTGATCCCATATTTAGAGTACATCCAAGAGTTGGTCTCAAGAATGGAAAGCGTCACTTTCCAGTACATCCCTCGGGAAGACAACCAAATTGTCGACGCCCTCGCCACTCTATCATCCATGTTTGCCCTGAACCAGGAGCATGAGATGCCAATCATTCAAGTTAAACTACACGATAAACAAGCTTTCTGTAAATGACGAGCGCGATCAAAACCCCTGGTACCATGACATCAAGCGGTACCTCATGAAGGGAGAATACCCCGAGGGGGTCAGTAATAATGATAAGCGAACCATTCGCAAAAGGGCCATAGGGTTCACATTGATTGAAGGAACCCTCTACAAAAAGAGCCCCGATTCCACCCTCTTAAGGTGTGTGGACCGAGAAGAAGCCCAAACACTGATAAAAGAAATCCACAAGGGGACTTTCGGAACCCACGCACCCGGGCATGCCATGGCAAAGAAAATCCTCAGGGCAGGGTACTATTGGTCCACGATGGAAGCTGATTGTCACCAATATGCCAAGAAATGTCATAAGTGCCAAGTATACGCCGATAACATTCATGTGCCGCCCGCACCTCTCAGTAACCTGGCTACCCCATGGCCATTTTCTATGTGGGGTATGGATGTCATTGGACCCATCGAACCTAAAGCATCTAACGGCCATCGCTTCATATTGGTGGCAATCGACTATTTCACCAAGTGGGTTGAGGCAGCATCATACGCACACGTAACCCGGAAAGTGGTGACCACCTTCATCAAGAAAAACATCATATGTCGGTACGGCATCCCTCATAAGCTCATTACTGATAATGGGACCAACCTCAACAATAAAATGATGGAGGAATTATGCCAAGACTTCAAAATCCAGCACCACAATTCCTCTCCGTACCGACCAAAGATGAATGGTGCAGTAGAGGCAGCCAACAAAAATATCAAGAAAATTATCCAGAAAATGGTGATCACCTATAAAGAATGGCATGAAATGCTTCCTTTTGCCTTGCACGGCTACCGAACGTCGATTCGAACCTCCACAGGGGCTACCCCGTTTTCCCTCGTATACGGAATGGAGGCCGTGCTACCAATAGAAGTCGAAATACCCTCTCTGCGAGTTGTCATGGAAGCCAAATTGACAGAAGCCGAATGGGTTCAAAACCGATACGATCAGTTGAACCTGATAGAGGAAAAACGGCTGGACGCCATATGTCGGGGACAAGCTTATCAGCGGAAAATCAAGAGGGCCTACGACAAGAAGGTTAATCCCCGCATTTTCCAAGAAGGAGATCTAGTAGTAAAGAAACTACTCCCAGCCCAGAAAGACAAAATCGGGAAGTGGGCAGCCAACTACGAAGGACCCTTTGTGGTCAAGCAAGCCTTCTCAGGGGGAGCCCTCATCCTCACCAATATGGACGGAGAAGAGCTCCGATACCCTGTCAACTCAGATGCGGTGAAAAGATATTACGCCTAAAAAAAGACATTGCTCATGACCCGTCAGGATGAAAACTCGCAAAGAGCATCCTGGGCAAAAGATAGGGTCTGTATTCCTCGCTAGGACACGTCCTAGGCAAAAAAAAAAATAAAGAGCAATGATTACCTTAGCCGAATACCGCAAAGGCGACTAAGGTAATACCTCCACAACATCAAGCAAACTTCGCATAGTCTTCACTCCGGGCTCGGGCATCTCAACTAAAGGGACCAGGAGAAATGGGGAAACAAAGATCACAGACAAGATTGCGGCACCCTCATACAGTTTAGGCAACCCTTGCCAGCCATGCTTACAAATTCTTTTGTAAAACCCCCATGTAAAAATAAACCATCTGGTTACATCAATAAAATCCTCTTTCTCTCTTTACCAACTTGTGTAAATGCCTCTATATTAACAAATATGAGCATGCATAAAACAAGCAATTCGAGGAAGCATAAAAAACAAAAGACGCACATCACCAACCAGGGTCGTCCCAAGAAAAATACAAGGCAGCCTGCTAGATCGAAAACCCGCAAAGGGAGGTCTAGGCAAAAGATAAGGCTTTCGTAAAAAGAACAAGCCCATCAGAATGCCTGACACGAAGAATTAAAACCCGCTAGATCGAAAACCCGCAAAGGGCGGTCTAGGCAAAAGATAGGGTCAAAACAAAAAGTAAAGACAAAGATCACGAGAGAACAAAAAGAAGGAGAGTACTGGTCACTTTCTAAATGTCCTCAAACAAAATTGCATTAACAGCATCCACACACAAATAGTCGCACAAAAATGACTTTGTCAAAAGTAAAATAAACAAAAAACTATAGGAAAATAAAAAGCATTCAGTCTCATGTTGGCATTCATGGAAAACAACCAAAAAAGGGGTATTCCGGTATGATTTCGCTGACCTTTTGCCCTCTTTTACAAAAGCCAGCATAACAAAAAGAAGCTTAAAAAGGAAAAAGGCACACGCTCAAGAAAAATCCAAAATCCAAAAATCGCGAGAAAAAAGAAATAAAAACCGCGAGAAAAAGGAAGGATAAAAATCAAGACTGCCTCAACCAATAAAAACCGACTACCAAGCAAAAGTCAAACACAAAGAGAAGACCCGACCAGCAAGAGTCGGATAACCACCAACAAAAAGTCAAAAATCCCCAGCAACCAACAAAGCTGGATGAACAAAGACAACAAGATTCCCGGCACAACACCGGATAAACGCATCTACCAACACAGAAGTCACCTCTCCAGAGAGCCGGCGCATGAGCCACCCGAGCAGTAAGCCGCCACTACCACCAGTCCTTCGCAACGGGACTGTACCAGCCTGATAGGGGGTTTATACCTATCAACCAGCACATAAAAAGCGCCCGCCCGGCGCATGGGCCACCTGAACTGTAAGCCGCCATTACCACCCTGATGGGGGGTTCATACCCATCCGGTCCCACACAACGGACCGTACCAGCCTGATGGGGGGTTCATACCCATCCAGTCCCACACAACGGACTGCAACTACCAGCCTGATGGGGGGTTTATACTCATCAACCGAAGGATCGGCTACGTCAGAAGTAGTATCCGGAGGTTCTATCACGTGTCAACCAAAGGGATCGGCTACATCAGGAGTAGTATTCCGGAGGTGCACAAACACAACATCTCCCCAGAGGATCATCCGCCACAAGACGGCAATCCGAAGGGTAGCCGGGCAAGAGGGTCAACTCCTTTACCTTCCTGTCTACCTGTCTGGCACAACAAAGCCAACAGTCGACTAGTCAGGTAAAGGGGGGGGCAGCTGTAGACCCCAAATCTTGCCCGGGCTCCAAATGAAGTCAGAAAATCCCCTATTTGAAGACGGCCAAAGCCTAACAAGCCATTAGGAGAGACTATTAGGCTCCCGTACCAAGATAGGAAGGTTTTTTGGCCCAAAAATAAAGTTTCTCGCCCTGAAGGGACGAGACCGCCGTCTGGGAATACTAGACCGCCGTCTCGTTTCAACGCCAGGACGAGACCGCCGTCTCGATTTCCCAGACGGCGGTCTCGACACTCGCAAAAACGAGACGGCGGTCTGGGTTTTCCAGACGGCGGTCTCGATTCTCGCCAAGTCGAGACTGCGGTCTGGATTTTCCAGACGGTGGTCTCGACCCCGTGACAAGAGCGAGACGGCGGTCTCGAATTACGAGATGGCGGTCTCGACCCTGTCAGACGAGAACGGCGGTCTGGACCCTGACAGCGCGAAAAACTATAAATAGGGGCTCTCCCCTCCTCATTTCCACACAGAAAAAACCAAGAGCTCTCCCTTCTCTCTAGAATTTCTCTCTCTAAGAATCCCTCCGAGGCATTTCCGGAGTTTCTGAGTGTCTTTAGGCATATACAGAGTGTCCTAAATCTCCTTTAGAATCCCTCCGAGGCATTTCCAGAGTTTTCTGAGAGTTGTAGAGTGAAGGGTTGCCAAAACGCACCCTCTTTTTGAATATAAAGCTTGCTTTGGAGGTGCATATCCTCATTCTCTATTCTTTGAAATTACTGTCATTTAAATTATGCAATAGAAGCTAGGGCAATGTAGTCACATATTTAAATACCGCATAATAAAAGGGTAAAAGCGTAATTTTCCAAGTTTAATTATTCGCAAAAAGCTGGCCTATCATAGGGAACCCGAAAGGGGCGTCGTAAAGGGACTAATACTCCCTTTACACGTAACTAACTCCCTTACCCAACTCTGGTTCTAATGACCAAAGTTGGTTTTCGAAAACCAACGCCTTTTCAAAACCCCTTTTCCGATGTTTATGGTAAAAATATCGGTGGCGACTCCATAGAACCCAAAATAAATAAGTCTTTGGGTTAGCCCGGTTGTCGGACAACTCAAGGACACTTTTCGAAAACCTCGTCTCCAGATTAGCCCGGTTATCGGACAGCCTGAAGACGTTGTAACCACCAATAAAAAAACGCGAAAAATCGAAAAGAGTCGAAAAACCATCGCGTCGCTCCGACCGCGCCCCCTCTTTTGGGGAGGCGGCGACAACGATGAAACCGGAAGAAGGGAACGGGCCATTTATTATCTCAGTAAGAAATTCTCGGACTACGAAACCCGTTATACACCATTCGAAAAGACTTGCTGCGCATTGGTGTGGGTCACTCAACGTCTCAGACAGTATATGGCCCGACATACAACATGGTTGGTCTCCAAAATGGATCCAATCAAGTACCTATTTGAAAAGCCCATTCTGACTGGAAGAATAGCTAGGTGGCAAGTTCTCCTCTCAGAATTTGACATCGTTCATGTCACCCAGAAAGCTATTAAGGGAAGTCCCCTAGCGGATTATCTAGCCCATGGATCCACAGATGAATACCAGTCCTTACAAGACGACTTTCCTGATGAGCATATCATGCACATCGAACACGATGAAACCAAAGAAGAGATGTGGACCATGTTCTTCGATGGGGCTTCCAACATGCTCGGACATGGGGTAGGAGCTATTTTGATATCCCCCGAAAAGAAACACATTCCTGTGACGGCCAGGCTTAATTTCGATTGCACCAATAACATGGCCCAATATGAAGCATGTGCACTAGGAATCCAAGCGGCTTTAGATCATGGGGTCACTAAGCTCAAAATATTCGGTGATTCATCCCTTGTCATCTATCAACTTAAAGGTGAATGGGAAACCCGAAATGCCAAATTAATCCCATACCTAGAGTATATCCGCGAGCTAGTCTCGAGAATGGAAAGCGTCACTTTTCAGTACATCCCTCGGGAAGATAACCAAATTGCTGACGCCCTCGCCACACTATCATCCATGTTTGCCCTGGACCAGGAACATGAGATACCAATTATTCAAGTCGAACTGCATGATAAGCAAGCTTTCTGCATGGCAGTAAATGACGAGCGCAATCAAAACCCCTGGTACCATGACATCAAACGGTACCTCATAAAGGGCGAATATCCTGAAGGAATCAGTGACAATGATAAGCGAACCATTCGCAAAAGGGCCATAGGGTTCACGTTGATTGAAGGAACCCTCTACAAAAAGAGCCCCGATTCCACTCTCTTAAGGTGTGTGGACCAAGAAGAAGCCCAAACACTGATAAAAGAAATCCACAAGGGGACTTTTGGAACCCACGCACCCGGGCATGTCATGGCAAAGAAAATCCTCAGGGCAGGGTACTATTGGTCCACGATGGAAGCTGATTGTCACCAATATGCCAAGAAATGTCACAAGTGCCAAGTATACGCCGATAATATTCATGTGCTGCCCGCACCTCTCAGCAACATGGCTACACCATGGCCATTTTCTATGTGGGGCATGGATGTCATCGGACCCATCGAACCCAAAGCATCTAACGGCCATCGCTTCATATTGGTAGCAATCGACTATTTCACCAAGTGGGTTGAGGCGGCATCATACGCACACGTAACCCGGAGAGTGGTGACCTCCTTCATCAAGAAAAACATTATATGTCGGTACGGCATCCCTCATAGGCTCGTTACTGATAATGGGACTAATCTCAACAATAAAATGATGGAGAAATTATGTCAAGACTTCAAAATCCAGCACCACAATTCTTCTCCGTACCGACCAAAGATGAACGGTGCAGTAGAGGCAGCCAACAAAAATATCAAGAAAATCATTCAGAAAATGGTGGTTACCTACAAAGACTGGCATGAAATGCTTCCTTTTGCCTTGCATGGTTACCGAACGTCGATACGGACCTCCACAGGGGCTACCCCGTTTTCCCTCGTATACGGA
Organism: Sphenostylis stenocarpa; assembly: GCA_963425845.1. Classification (NCBI taxonomy): domain Eukaryota; kingdom Viridiplantae; phylum Streptophyta; class Magnoliopsida; order Fabales; family Fabaceae; genus Sphenostylis; species Sphenostylis stenocarpa. The sequence goes on from OY731400.1 coordinate 64,408,834, forward strand.
ATGGAGGTCGTGCTACCAGTAGAGGTCGAAATACCCTCTCTGCGAGTTGTCATGGAAGCCAAATTGACAGAAGCTGAATGGGTCCAGAACCGGTATGATCAATTGAACCTAATCGAAGAAAAACGACTGGACGCCATATGTTGGGGGCAGGCTTATCAGCGGAAAATCAAGAAGGCCTACGACAAAAAGGTCAATCCCCGCACTTTCCAAGAAGGAGATCTAGTAGTAAAGAAACTGCTTCCAGCCCAAAAAGACAAAATCGGGAAATGGGCAGCTAACTACGAAGGACCCTTTGTGGTCAAGCGAACCTTCTCAGGAGGAGCCCTTATCCTCACCAACATGGATGGAGAAGAGCTCCGATACCCTGTTAACTCAGATGCGGTGAAAAAATACCATGCCTAAAGACATTGCTCATGACCCGTTAGGATGAAAACTTGCAAAGAGCGTCCTGGGCAAAAGATAGGGTCTATATTCCTCGCTAGGACACGTCCTAGGCAAAAAAAAAAAATGAATGATGATGATGAAAGAGCAATGATTACCTTAGCCGAAAATCGCAAAGGCGACTAAGGTAATACCTCCACAATAGCAAGCAGACTTCGCATAATCTTCACTCCGGACTCGGGCATCTCAACTGAAGGGACCAGGAAAAACGGGGAAACAAAGATCACCGACATGATTGTGGCACCCTCACACAGTTTAGCCAACCTTGGCCAGCCATGCTTACAAATTCTTTTGTAAACCCCCATGTAAGAATAAACCATATGGTTATATCAATAAAATTGTCTTCTCTTTACCTACCTGTGTAAATGCCTCTATATTAACGAAACATGAGCATGCATAAAACAAACAATTAGAGAAAGCATAAAAACAAAAGACGAACGTCACCAACCAGCGCCATCCCAAGTAAAAAGTACAGGGTAGCCTGCTAGATCGAAAACCCACAAAGGGCGGTCTAGGCAAAAGATAAGACTTTCGTAAAAAGGAAAAAGCCCATCAAAATGCCTCACACAACAACAAAAAAAACCCGCTAGATCGAAAACCCGCAAAGGGCGGTCTAGGCAAAAGATAGGGTTAAAACAAAAAGTGCAAAAAGAATAATCACGAGAGAACAAGAAAAGAAGGAAAGTACTGGTCACTTTCTAAATGTCCTCAACTAAAATAAATTTGCATCAACAACATCCATACACGAGTAGTCGCACAAAAATGACTTTGTCAAAAGTAAAACAAACAAAAAATATTGTAGGCAAATAAAAAGCATTCAGCCTCATGCTTGCATTCATGAAAAAACAACCAAAAAAGGTATCCCGGTATGACTCCCGCATCCTTCGCCCTCTTTTGCAAAAGCCAGCGCAACAAAAAAGGCTTAAAAAAGAAAAAGGCACACGCTCAATAAAAAGCCAGAATCCAAAATCGCGAGAAAAAAGAGATAAAACCGCGAGAAAAAGGCAGGATTAAAACAACTACCTTAACCAAACAAAATTTTGACTATCAAGCAAAAGTCGAACAAAGCGAAGAAAACCCGACCAACCAGCAAGAGTCGGATAACCACCACAAAAGTTAAAAACAAAAATCCCCAGCAACCAATGGAGCTGGATGAACAACAAACGAAATCCCCGGCACAGCCCGGATGACCATTCCAGAAAGGTCCAAACCACAAACACAGAAGTCACCCCTCAGGGAGCCGGCGCATGATCAGAATCAGTAAGCCGCCACCATTGCCAAAGGATCAGCTACCGCAAGAAGGGGCATCCAGAGGCACATAACCAGACGGGGGTTCATACTCGTCAGCCAAGGGATCAGCTATCGCGTCGAAGGAGCATCCCAAGGTTTCACAGCGGCGCATGGTCAGAATCAGTAAGCCGCCACCACGGCTAAAGGATCAGCTACCGCAAGATGGAGCATCCGGAGGCTTAACCACCAGATGGGGGTGCGTACTCATCAGGCCTTACAGAAGAGGGCTTACCAGACGGGGGTTCATACTCGTCAAACACCAGATGGGGGTGTGTACTCATCAGGCCTTACAGAAGGGGGCTTACCGGGCGGGGGTTCATACTCGTCAAACCAGATGAGGGTTCGTTCTCATCAGCCGAAGGGGTCAGCTACCGCGTCAAAGGAGCATCCCAGAGGCGCACAACACATCTCCCCAGAAGGTCATCTGCCGCAAAGACGGAGTATCTGAAGGGAAACCGGGCAAGAGGGTCAACTCCATTACCCTCCAGCTCGATCACCTCAAGCACAAAAGGCTAGCGGTCGACTGGTCCGGAAAAGGGGGCAGCTGTAGACCCCAAATCTTGCCCGACCTCAGAATAAAGTCAGAAAGCGTCCTATTTGAAGACGGCCGAAGCTTAACAAGTCATTAGGAGAGACTATTAGGCTCCCATACCAAGATAGGAAGGTTTTTTTGGCCCGAAAATAAAGTTTCTCGCCCTGAAGGGACGAGACCGCCGTCTGGAAGGACCAGACCGCCGTCTCGTCTCAACGCCAGGACGAGACCGCCGTCTCGATTGTCCATACGGCGGTCTCGTCTCCTGAAAAGGTCGAGACGGCGGTCTGGATTTTTCATACGGCGGTCTCGATTCCTGCCTAGTCGAGACGGCGGTCTGGATTATCCAGACGGCGGTCTCGACCCTCTGCCATGAACGAGACGGCGGTCTGGACTTTCCAGATGGCGGTCTCGACCCTGTCAGAGGAAACGGCGGTCTCGACCTGTCAGGCGCGAAAAACTATAAATAGGGGTCCTCCCCCCCTCATTTCCACACAGAATCAACATAGCTCTCCCTTCTCTCTAGACTTTCTCTCTCTAAGAATCCCTCCGAGGCATTTCCGGAGTTTCTGAGAGTTGTAGAGTGAAGGGTTGCCAAAACGCACCCTCTCTTTTAAAATATAAAAGCTTGCTTTGGAGGTGCATATCCTCATTCTCTATTCTTTGAAATTACTGTCATTTAAATTATGCAATAGAAGCTAGGGCAATGTAGTCACATATTTAAATACCGCATAATAAAAGGGTAAAAGCGTAATTTTCCAAGTTTAATTATTCGCAAAAAGCCGGCCTATCATATTCTCCCTCTCTATTTTTATTACTGCCATTTAAATTACGCAATAGAAGATAGGGCCATGTAGTCATAAACTTAAATTCCGCATAATAAAAGGGTAAAAGCGCATTTTTCCAGTTTAATTATTTATTCAAGGTAGCCGGCCTATCATAGGGAACCCGAAAGGGGCATCGTAAAGGAACTAACACTTCCTTTACACGTAACTAACTCCCTTACCCAACTCTGGTTCTAATGACCAAAGTTGGTTTTCGAAAACCAACGCCTTTTTAAAACCCCTTTTCCGATGTTTATGGTAAAAATATCGGTGGCGACTCCATAGAACCCAAATTAAATAAGTCCCTGGGTTAGCCCGGTTATCGGACAACCCAGGGATACTTTCGAAAACCTCGCCCCTAGGTTAGCCCGGTTATCGGACAACCTAAAGGCGTTGTAACCACCAATAAAAAACGCGAAAATAAAGAGGGTCGAAAAAACCATCACGTCGCTCCGACCGCCCCTCTTTTGGGAGGCGGCGACAGTGGGGCGCGAGAAGATGACCTCCTGGTATTCCCGGCTTAGCACGTCCCCGGGCTGGACGAATCCGATGGACACGTTGAATTCGTCAGAGTGGTGGTCCGATACATCCCACCCATAAAGTATGTCACCATTTTTGTTGGTGACAAGCCAGGAATCATGGCGGGAGTCTCGGCGTAGGAGATGGAAGCAAGGAACTCCAGCACTGCTTGAGGGTATACATGGGTGGGTGGAGACTGCAGGAGGAAACCCCACCCAATGCTGTCAATGTGTGCCCGGACGTCGTCCTCCCACCCAAATTCGGTGAGGATGCCGAAGTCTAGCTTGAGCATGGGGTGCTATGTGTACCCCGTGATGTGCTCAAGTCAAGCCTGATGCAGTGGAGAGAGCCGAGTGGGGTCCTGGGGGGCCGGTGCCGATGAACTGCTGGGGCCAGCAAAGCCTCTCCTCTTCCTAGTCTGGCTTCCACGGAACATTTTGGTGGTGAAGTGCTTTGGAAGTGAGAGATCAGAGAGTTGGAGTGCTGGGGAGTTGTGAGGAACCCCCAAAACCCTTCCCCTATTTATAGGAAAAAATTCAGATTTGGGACCGTCGTCTGGGAAGTCGAGACGGAGGTCTCGAATTTGCGTAAGTCGAGACGGCCGTCTGGGACCGCGAGACGGCCGTCTCGACTTTGACCTTAAGCGAGACGACCGTCTCGTTTTTAGCCAAGTCGAGACGACGGTCTCGTTGGGCAAGACGACAGTCTCGATTTGCTGGAGACCGAGACGGCGGTCTGGGAATTCTGGACGGTCGTCTCATTTTTTAGGGTTTTTTTTTTGGAAAAGAAAATAGGACCTAGTTCAAAAACATTTTATGCATGCAATGTTTTCATGTTTGATGTCCTATAATGCCTATTTCAATTAGTTTTTCAGAAGGAATTCACTGACATGTCTTGTAGCGTTGGATGTCCTCTGATTTGTGTTTCTTGTGTTTGTCTCTACCATACCGGACTTTTTGTGACCGAAAGACAACTTGTTTTTTTTTTTCTTTTTTCCTTTTTTTTTTGTAGAGCACTTCTTTGCCATATAGTGTCCCTTTTTCTCCACTCTAGGGGTTTCAATCCTCTTGTTGACTATACGCCTCCATATTCCCAAATTAATTATTAGAATGTTGTGGTGAGGGTCAAGAGAAAAGAAGTAAAGAGGTAAATTCAATAGCTTGTGTTTTAGAAGGTTGATTTTTATTTAGAAAGAGGTTTTTGTAAGAATGGTTAGCTAGTGGTTAAGCTTAGGTGTTTAAGCTTTTGTCTAAGCAAACGTTTTCCCTTTTTGTACTTGCGCCTTAGTTTTATTTCCATTGCTTTTTATGGCTAGTTGATCTCCCTAGATCGCCCTTCGGGTTTTCGAACTAGGATATTGTGTTTTTGTCATGGCTTTTGTCTAAGTTCCTCCTTTTTTGTATTTTTGGGGAATCCTAGCGGACCTTATTTTGTAACCCTAACTTTTGCCTAGGCTACCCTTTATTTTTGTTCGGGTGTCCTACCGGGTTGACCCTATCTTTTGCATAGCCCCCTTAGTGGGTTTCCTACCGAGTATTTTGCCCTTTTCTTTGGCCTTTGGCTTCTATGGGATCTTTTTTTTATGTATTTATTTTTGTTCACAATATTGGCGAAGCGTGACTTTCTTTATGGTGAGGTAAAGTCTTATTTGGTGCTTCTAATCAACTAGCTTGATTGTAATGACAATGGTGAATTTTGGTTATTCGGACGCGCTTTTTATTCTTCTTCTTTTTTTGTTTACTTAGACAGGGTTATTGTGAGGTCTAGTAAGAAATAGCAAGAAGAGAAATAGATTGTAAGAAGTATTATTTATTAATTAATAAGGGAATATGTGCCCTAAAATGCCCAGGGGTCGGGCTAGCCCCAGGGGATAATCTCTAACAATCATGGGGTTTACATCCCTTAAATGAGGAAAAAGATTTCCTAATGACTAGGGTGACTCGTGATGCTTGCACCCCTCCACTTCGGAAAATTTGCTTGAGTGTGCGGAGGGGAGACTTCCCTTTTCCTTTTTCCGCTCGGCCCTTAGTAGGGTCATATCCTAGGCCATGCCTGAAAGGATTGTCTTTAAATTCTGGGGGTTCCCTCATGCCTTGGGAATCTGCCTCCAGTCCTTGGCCAGGACGGTAACCATGCTTCAACATCATGCAGGCTACCTTTGTGTTTTTGGGAAGTCGCTCTATGCTGGCAATTTCGAGTGCTTGAAAAGATGTTTCAAGGGCCTCTTCAGCCGTATCCACATAAGGTTGGGTGGACGGTCCACTGATCAGGATATCATCTTCTGCTTGAACCGTGACCAATTTGTCCTCCACTATGAACTTGACTTTCTGGTGGAGCATTGAAGGAACTGCCTTAGCGTCATGAATCCAAGGCCTGCCGAGGAGACAACTGTATGCTGGAGTGATATCCATTATATGGAAATCGACGTTGAAGATAGTAGGTCCAATTTGGATTGGCAAATTAACTTCCCCTACTGCTTCTCATTTTGATCCGTCAAAGGCTCGAACGATAGTGCTACTTGGGTGCAGACGGGTTCCTTGGATACTTAACTTGTCTAGTGTGCACTTGGGCATCACGTTCAAGGACGACCCATTATCCACAAGAACTTTAGCGATGAGGTATTCCTTGCACTTGACGGAAATGTGCAAGGGCTTGTTATGGTTAAATCCCTCGAGGGGGAGTTCTTCCTCTGTGAAGGTGAGGTGATCGCTTGCCATGATGTGACCAACGATCCTCTCGACCTTTTCTTGGGATATGGAGTGAGGTACGTGCGCTTCGCTCAAGACCTTCAACAGGGCGTTTCTGTGTGGTTCCGAGCTCATCATTAAAGATAATAATGTTATCTTTGCAGGTGTGTGATTGAGCTGGTCTATAATGGAATACTCACTTTGGCTTATAAACTGGAGTAATTCCTATGTCTCCTCCTTGGATTTTTATATTTCTTCGGTCTTTTTATTTTTTCCTTTATTTTTGAGAAAATCTTCTTGTGAGTCCTTGGGGGAGTAGACTCTTCCACTTCTAGTCATGCCCCCGATGCCGGCTATATTTGTGATATCCTCTTTTATTGGTGAAGATTGTCCGTATCTCCACGGTACAACTTTATTTGACTCGTAGGGGAAAGGACGTGGCATAAATAATCGCATTGGTGTCCTTGCCCCCTCTTCCTTATTTCTAAGGACCAACGGTCGAGGCTTACTTTCCTCTTGTGGCGAGTCGACCGTTGGGGAAAGCTTGATTAGGAGTGGCTTTCTCTCCATTCTTTTGATTTGGAAGACGTGTCAGTTAATCCTTCCTTTTTATTATCTTGTTTATTAAGAGTGAAGGAGGGGAAATTAAATATGCAGATTAATATGATATGTATGCAAGTAGACAATTGTTGAATAAAGAAAAATTTCATTTATCCATTGGAAGGTGTACATTCCCCTATTACATACTACGAAGCAACTTTTGACAGAAACGGAAAAGCCTAAAGAAACCCACAGGCGTGTCTTGATCTCTATGTAATTCCCTTTCGGCTTCCCGGACGTGACGAGCAAGTGCTTCGCTTTGCTTCTGAACCGCCTGGCTCATATCTTCGCTGTACTTTTGAGCCTCTTTGTGTTAGAAAAGTAGTTTTAGATCAAGAGGGGGGTGAATTGATCTTTGATAGTTTTTCGCAAATCACAGATTATCTAATTCGAAAATTAAGTTTACTAATCTATTCTTGAATCGCAAAGCAATCAATTAAAATAAGCGCAGCAACTGAATTTAAATGAGAAAAAGGTTAAGGAAGATATCACCGGTATTTTATACTGGTTCACCCAATACCAGGGCTACGTCCAGTCTCCAGCCAAATTCCAGCTGGGTTCCACTCGATTAAATGTTTTACAGATTCAACAATCTTACACCTAATCTATCACAAGAACCAAATTCCAGTTCCTGCACTTAACCTCTCCACCAAGAACCAAATTCCAGCTCTTGATAACCTTTGCAACCAAATTCCAGCTGTAGAGAAACCAGTACCCAAATTCCAGGCACCACACAGTACAAGAACCAAATTCCAGTTCGTGTACTCAACCTCTCCACCAAGAACCAAATTCCAGTTCTTGATAACCTTCCCACCAAGAACCAAATTCCAGCTCTTGATAACCTCTGCAACCAAATTCCAGCTGTAGAGAAACCAGTACCCAAATTCCAGGCACCAAACCTTTCACCAAGAACCAAATTCCAGTTCTTGATAACCTCCACAACCAACTTCCAGCTGCAGAGAAACCAGTGCCCAAATTCCAGGCACCAAACCTTTCACCAAGAACCAAATTCCAGTTCTTGATAACCTCCACAACCAACTTCCAGCTGCAGAGAAACCAAGTGCCCAAATTCCAGGCACCAAACCTTTCACCAAGAACCAAATTCCAGTTCTTGATAACCTCCACAACCAACTTCCAGCTGCAGAGAAACTTGTGCCCAAATTCCAGGCACAACACAATACAAAAGAATGAAAAATAATTTACAAAGAAGAAACTAGAAAGCTCAAACCAGTTTATCCAAATCTGCAGAGAGTTTCTTCTTCAAAAGAATGCAAGTTGCCTCAAGAAAGATTTTCAAAAATAACTTCAAAAAAATTGTTGCGAATCTTTCTTGAAAAAGTTCTAAGGTTTGCTTGAATGATTGCCTAAGGATGTGTAAAAACTGATATTCAAAGTATGTTTAAAAAGTTCAAGCAAAACTGTTTTTAAAGAGTAATTTCAAAAACTGCTGCATTAATTAATCTATTGAAAGTTTGTTTTAATCTGTTGAAATAGCCGTTTCAATCTGTTAAAAGTCCTTTCAATCCATTAATGCATTCTTGTTTCTTTAACAGAATTGTTTTAGTTGATACTGCAACGGTTATATCAATTAAAACACTTTACAAAACTTTTCTAAGTTTGATTCAATTGGTTGTTTCGTGTTTTAATCGATTGATATACTGCAAAACTTTCTTATAAAACTTTTCAAGTTATTTTAACTGATAAAAAGAAGTTTTAATCGATTAAAACTCTGTACAAAAAATTTTCCAAGCTGTTTTAATCGGTTGAAACGCGTTTTAATCGATTGAAAATCTGTAAAAAAATTTCCAAGTTATTTTAATCGATTGAAATGCGTTTTAATCGATTGAAACATATCTGATCGGTCATAATTCAATTCTGATCGATCATAACCAACTCTGATCGATCATAACCAACTCTGATCGATCATAACTGCATTCTGATCGATCATTCTGACCCTTTAAGTGATTTTAATCGATTGAAACGTGTTTTAATCGATTGAAAAAGTTCTGATCGCTCATAATTCAAATCTGATCGGTCAAATTTGATTCTGACCGGTCATATTTGTATTCTGATCGGTCATAATGAGTTCTAAAGGGTTTTAATCGATTGAAAGAAATTTGTATCGATTAAAATACTGTAAAATTACTTCTTTGAACATTCTAAGAGATTTTAATCGGTTCTTTCAAAACTATATCAGTTAAAAACATTATTAAGAAAGCTTTTGTCACAATGCTTTGTTTTTAATTTGTTTAAAACGATTTTTGAGGCATTTTGCAAAATCATTTAAGAGAAGAAACTTCATGCAGCAGAAAAGATAAAGTGGTTTTACCTAAGCCTTCTGTAGACACACTAAATCTTCTAACTCTATTATCTGAGTGACTTGTTGACTGCTGCAGAGTAGCCTTTTGACTTCATCTTTGACTTCATCAAATCAATGAGATCTTTGCCAAGATATTCCACATCACTTTCACTTTGATCTTTGCCTCTTGATGGACAACCAAGGCTTGCAATTCATCGAGTTTTGCAAGGGCTCGGTCTTTTTCTTGTAGTACTTGGTCGTACTGAGCTAGCCCGTCTCTTTCTTTGCAACGTAGCTCAATGAGACTTTTGTTGAGTCTCCGATTGGCTTCCCGCTCTTGGCGTATTTCTGACCGAGTCTTGGTGAGTTCTTGCAACAACTCCTTGATCGTCTGAGCCTGTTTTGCTGATTTGGCCTCAAGGTGTGCTGATTTGACAGTTATTTCTTGAAGTTGGCTATCCGAGCTGGTTCTGGCAGCTTTGGATGCTCGGATAGCTTGCTCATTAGAGTCAGCACACTGGTCCTTGAGGCGCTCTATTTCATGATCATTTTTCTTGCATTGCCTTTGCAGACCATCAATGGTGAGGATAGATTCTTGCTCTCTTTCTTCAAGGGCCCTCATCTGGGCTCCCATGATTTCTATCCTCTGGGTCAAGGCATCGACTTAAGCTTGCAGCTCTTCACTATTGGCGTTTGTAATGAGTGAGGTGGATGGTTGAGACATCCCTCTTCTTTTTCTCCACACCTCATAGTCACCGGAGACAGCCACTCGAGCTTTTCCTAGCTCTCTGTTGAAAGTGATGAAGATCTCATTGAAATACTTTGGCAAAGATCTCATTGATTTGATGAAGTCAAAGATGAAGTCAAAAGCAACTTTGCAGTGGACAAAAGTCACTAAGATAAAAGAGTAGATGAATTAGTGTGTCTTCAGCTATGCTTAGGTATAATCATTTTATCTTTTCTGCTGCATGAGGTTTCTTCACTTAAAAGATTTTGCAAAATGCCTCTAAAAATGCTTTTAACAATTAAAAACAAAGTATTTTGACAAAAGCTTTCTTAAACAAGTTTTTAACTGATACAACTTTGATAGAACCGATTAAAATTACTTAGAATGTTCAGAGAAGTGTTTTTACAGTATTTTAATCGATACAACTTGAGTTTAATAGATTAAAATCACTTAAAGGGTCAGGATGATCGATCAGAATGCAATTATGACCGATCAGAATCAGTTATGATCGATCAGAATTTAGTTATGACCGATCAGAACTATTTTAATCGATTAAATCTCGTTTCAATCGATTAAAACAACTTAGAAATTTTCTACACAACGTTTTAATTGATTAAAACTTATTTTTATAAGTTAAAATAATTTGAAAAGTTTTATAAGAAAGTTTTGCAGTATTTCAATCGATTGAATCGCGAGACAATCGATTAAATCAACTTAGAAGATTTTTTATAAAGTGTTTTAATTGATATAAACGTTGTCGTATCAGTTAAAACAAATCTGTTAAAGAATCAAGAACGTATTAATGGATTAAAAGAAGTTTTAACAGATTAAAACTGCACTTTTAACAGATTAAAAGAATCTTTTAACAGATTAATTAAACCAGCAGTTTTGAAAATCTTCTATAAAAATAGTTTGGCTTAAACTTTTTAAACATACATTGAACATCAGTTTTTATACATCCTTGAGCAATCAATCAAGCAAACTTTAGCACTCTTTTCAAGAAAGATTCGTGTCAATTTTTGAGAAGTTCTTTGAAAATCTTTCTTGAGGCAACTTGATTTCTTTTGAAGAAGAAACACTTACAGCAAAATTGCATAAAGCTGGTTTGAGCATTCTAGTTTCTTCTTTTTCATTTCTTTACATTCTTTTTGTATTGTTTGGTGCTTGGAATTTGGGCACTTGGTTTCTCTGCAGCTGGAATTTGGTTGTAGAGGTTGTCAAGAACTGGAATTTGGTTCTTGGTAAAAGGTATTGTTTGGTGCCTGTAATTTGGGCACTGGGTTCTCTGCAGTTGGAATTTGGTTGTAGAGGTTATCAAGAACTGAAATTTGGTTCTTGGTGAGAGGTTAAGTGCAGGAACTGGAATTTGGTTCTTGTGGTAGATTAAGTATAAGATTGTAAATCTGTAAAACATTTGATCTAGTGGAACCCAGCTGGAATTTGGCTGGAGACTGGACGTAGCCCTGGTATTGGGTGAACCAGTATAAAATACTGGTGATATCTTTCTTAACCTTTCTCTCCTTTAAATTCTGTTGCTGCATTATTTTGATTGATTACTTTGAGATTCAAGAACAGATCTTGAAATCTTATTTTTACAAATAGATAATCTGTTAATTTCGAAAAACTTTCAAAGATCAATTCACCCCCCCCCCTCTTGATCTAAAACTACTTTTCTAACATTTGTCTCCCATAAAGACTGGTTTCTCCCATGCTTTTCTCACGTCTAGTGAGTTGGCGATTGTGCATGGGTCTCCGAAGAAACACAGTCCTCCGAGTTCCCCTCAAGAGATTGTAGTTTGAGTCCTCATGAGCTGCCTCATAGCTACTCTAGGTGAGTAGGCTATGCAACCCCTGAGTCCTATCAAGGGTATGTTCGGATAGTCTCCACATCTGATGAGGACTGGACCGGGTCGGAACCAAGGGCAGACCCAGGATAAATTGTTGGCGTCCCATTGTTCCAACTCGTCCTTCCACTCCGAGGTTAAGCGTCGTTGGAGAGGGATTTTGGAGAAGCTCCTCAAAGGGTCGGGGAACATCCCCATGTGACTAGAGGTGTAAAAATGTGTAATGCCCCACACGAAGAGTAGTGAAGAGCAGCAACGAAGTGTTTTTCCTTGCTTCTGGCAGAAGAATTCCACCGAGAGCAAGGTGTCGACAAGAATTGCAGGCAAGGGACTCTTCGAGTTCACGTCCCAGGCGAAGAAGGCGTCCATGACGGCTTGATCCACTGTGTCGAGGTGGAAAGGAAACAAGATCGTTCCAAATATGATTAAAGCCAGGGTTTTGTTAAAAGCGACCCATTCTGTCCTTTCAGCCAAATCAGACAGATGGTCTTCTAACATTGAGACTTTCCAACCCTGGATGTTTCCTTTTCCTATCAGGGTAGTCTACCGGAAAGGCAGTTGGATGATGGCAGCGACTTGTGCTGCAGGAGTATATGCCCCGTGGCGGATATGGACCCCGGCTGATTTGGGCCATTTCAACATAATTTCGTACTCCTCCAAGGTGGGCACCATATCAAACTGCGGAAATTCGAAGCAGCGCAGACTGGTGTTCCAGAAGTGAACTAATACCCTGACAAAAACTTGATCGACACAGATCTTCAGCAAGTCGAGAATCCGTCCATAGGATTTTTCAAAAGTCGGAGCGGACCTCTGGTGGCATTCCCGCGCAAAGTCGTTCCAACTTCTCAGTATGGTATCGGGGAATGTCCACCTTCTTCAATTGTCTACTAGTCCCCTCCATTTTCTAAAACCAAAATGCATGTTTTATGAAAATGATGCTTATTGGATGAATGTGAGTGTTTATTTTTATTTATCATATTTTGTATGATATTTGCGTATATTTTTTTTTGAAAAATAAACTACCTATATGAGTGTAATATTTTTGAATAAGGTCCCATTTATTGTTTTGGAATCGAAAATTTTTTTATTGGATTTTTATTTTATTTTATAGCCTTTTATCTCTTCTGTCGGACTGCGTGGCTACTTAGCTTACAAAGAACCTGAAACTAGGTTAGCTAAAAGGTAGACTGTCCAAGATAAAAAATGTCTTTATGCGAAAGAATAGTTAACGTCTCTTATCTCTTCTGTCGGACTGCATGGCTACTTAGTTTACAAAGAACCTGAAACCAGGCTAGTTAAAAAGCAGACTGTCCGAGATAAGGGCAATTATTGCGAAAATTTTTTTTTGTGATTTTTCTGTTGTTTGGTTATGCTATGCAACAAACAAATGCAACAAACAGATGCACACACAATTCGATCATCCGCGAATAGGCGAGAAGTCGTTTTAATCACGAGGTAGGGTTTTCCTGCAGAAAAGTGCTTTGGCGAAGGTAGGTTCTAATTGTTCTCACCAAGGCTAAGGCCCCCAAGGTGCCTCCATTATAGGGTCCCCACTCTCCAGCCTTCTGACCATGCTTAGCACTAAGGCCATAGTCAATCTTTGTGCCAAAAGAGGAAGATTATCACCTTGAGTGGTGGTTTCCAATCACACTGGTGGGCACAAGGCCATCACTACAGCGAATTGTACCTGCCACCCACTCCCTATGGATTTCTCACTTGCCCCCGGGTATAGAGGGAACTGTAGTATGCAAGGGTTTGTGTACAGTTTGTATTTCAAACAATTGCGTAAGTATAAACAAACAACAGTTATTAAAGCCAAACATTAAAGCATGTTATAATACAAGGTAGGGTAAAAGCGTAATTTTTTTGGTTTATTTATTTTAAGTTGGCCCATCACTAAATGGGATCAACTCTCTAGGCTTCCCCAGTGGAGTCGCCATCTGTCGCCGCCGTCAAAATGAGGCGGTCGAAGCGACGCGATGGTTTCGACTTTTCCGATTTTCGCTTTTATATTGGTATGGTTACAACGCCTTTAGGTTGTCCGATAATTGGGTTGAACCTAGGGGCGAGGTTTTCGAAAAGGTGCTCTTGGATTGTCCGATAACCGGGCTAACCCAAGAACTAATTTTGAAGGGTTCTTCTGGAGTCGCCACCGATGTTTTTATCGGAAACATCGGAAAAGAAGTGAAAAAGGCGTTGGTTTTCGAAAAACCAACTTTGGTCATTAGAACCAGAGTTGGGTAAGGGAGTTAGTTATGTGTAAGGGAAGTGTTAGTTCCCTTATGACGCCCCTTTCGGATTCCCTATGATAGGCCAGCTATATTAAATAATTAAACCGGTGAAAATACGCTTCTACCCTTTATTTTGCGGAATTTAAAAAATATGACTACATGGCCCTAATATCTATTGCATAATTAAAAATAAAGCGGTAAAGGAGCGAGAGAGAGTGTAGAAACCTCCGAGGCAAGCTTTCTATTAATTCTTTGATAAATTGGGTGCTTTTTGGCAGCCCTTCACTCTTTACAGCGCTGAAATCTCTTAAAAACACTATAAAAAACTCTAGAAAACTCTCAAAAACTCCAGAAATGTTTCGGAGGGGTTCAAGAAAGAGAATTTGAAGAAATGTCTAGAGAAAGAATGGAAAAACTGTGTGAAATGAGGGGAATGGCGCAGCTATTTATAGGGATTCGCGCCTGTCAGGTCGAGACGGGCCGTCTCGCCTGTCAAGGTCGAGACGGTCGTCTCGCCAATCGAGACGGCCATCTCGCCTTGCAGGAATGGCGAGACGGCCGTCTCGCCAAACGAGACGGTGGTCTCGCCATCCGCGAGTGGCGAGACGGCGGTCTCACCAAACAAGATGGCGGTCTCACCACCTTCGCAAGATGAGACGGCGGTCTCGAATCTGAGACGGCGGTCTCGAATTCGAAGGGCGAAAATCCTTATTTACATGCCAAAAATCCCTCTTATCCTAGTATGGGGCCTAATAGTCTCTCCTAGTGGCTTCTTAGGCTTCATCCATCTTCGAATAGAAGGTCTTCTGGTCTTTATTACGAGGTCGGGCAAGATTTGGTGTCTACACCATGCAATGTAGTTTATCCGGCCCAAGAATCCTCTGACTTCCTTTTGCTGTTCTTGGTGAGGGCATTTCCAAAATTGCCTTTATTTTATCAGCATCTACCTCGATACCCTTTTTACTGACGATGAACCCGAGGAGTTTACCCGAATGTACTCCAAAAGTGCATTTAGCCAGGTTTAGCGTAATCTGATATTTTCAAAGTCGATCGAATAGCCTCCTCAAATATTGGAGATGGTCTATCTCGTTCTTGGACTTGGCAATCATGTTATCCACGTAAAATTCAATTTCTTTGTGGATCATATCATGAAATAACGTTACCATAACCTCTGATAGGTAGCCCCTATATTCTTGAGCCTAAAAGGCATTACTCTCTAGCAAAATGTCCCCCACGGTGTGATGAAGGAGAAATTTTTTCTATCTTCGACAATCAACTTAATCTAGTTGTACCCCGCATGTCCATCCATGAAAGAATAGAGAGTGTTTGTGGTAGTGTGGTCTACCAACATATCAATATATGGTAAGGGAAAACCATCTTTTGGGCTTGCACGATTCAAATCCCTATAATCCATGCACACTCTGATTTTTCCATTCTTCTTTATGACTGACACAATGTTTGCTAGCCACTCAGGGTATTTGGATACGATTAGAAAATTGGCGTCCAGCTGTTTTTGCACTTCCTCTTTAATTTGTAAGGACCATTCAGGTTTTACTCTTCTGAGCTTTTGTTTTACTAGCCAAAATCCCTCTTTTAATGGTAATCTGTGTTCCACAATTCTTTCATCAATTCTCGACATGTCATGGTAGGACCATGCGACCACATCCACATATTCTCTTAATAACTGTATCAACTCTTCTTTGATGTTATTATCAATTTGGGTACCAATATTTACTTCTTTCTTATCATCTCCTTGTCCCAAATCAATAGCCTCAACTTTTTCCTGGTGGGGCTGTATCAATTGAGCTTCTTTTTCTAACAATCTTTGCATGTCCGGGGAAATGGTCCCCTCCTCACTGTCTGACTCAATCCATTCGCTTTCGGCTTTCAAATCGTACAAAGAGTCATCAATCACAGACATGACTGTTTATAGGGTTCTATTTTAAGTTTAGATTTTATTAATTATGGGAAAATAATGAGAGAAAAGAATAAAAAGAATATGAATTGAAGAATGCCTCATTGTATTGATTAAAGGTAAATATGTATAAAGCCCTTTTAATAAAAAACCATTGTGGTCACATGCAGAGACCACGAGAGATACATCAGAAGTTTTTATATGTTTTTTTTTTATGTTTTTTTTAGCCAAAAGACACAAAATGAGGAGCCCTAATTAGTTGGCCTTCTCTATCTCATCCCTTCACTCTGGTTGTGATAGAGGCTTGTCGTCCACCTTGGGAGTAGGAGTATCGAAGGTGATTCACCCGACATCCAATAATTCTTGGACCTTATACTTCAAAGTAAAGCAGTTGTCCACGGAATGCTCCGGAGCACCCGAATGGTAATCACATTTCTCATTTGGTTTATACCATTCTGGGTAGGGTGGGTCTATCGTTTTTGGAGGAATGCGTACTAGGAGCTTGGTGTCTAGCAACTTTAGCAGCAGACTCCCATAAGAGGTTGGGATAGGAGTAAATTTCTTCTCCTATCTGCGTGACTTAGTCTACCGCTAAAAGGAAGAAGGAGTAGTACAATTGATAGTGTTTACGACTCCCTCATTCTTCTTGCTGAAGGACTTTTTAAATGTTGCGGTAGAAGAGGAAGGTTGTGCAATCCTTCCACTTTTTAGTCCTTGTTCCACGCTTTCTCCTATGGTAACCACGTCCACAAAGAGTGTACGTGTTCCCTATTATTTTATCGTAATAGGGACCAGTTAAGGAATTGATAAACATGGACGTGGTTTCCTTGTCTGACAGAGGGGGCTCTACTTGGGCGGCTAACTCCCTCCACCGTTGGGCGTATGCCTTAAAGGACTCGTCATTCTTCTTGCTCAGCACTTGTAGATCTGACCTATCCGGAATCAGGTCGATGTTATATTTATAGCGACGGAGGAAGGCATCTGCCAGCTATCTCCAAGTCTGGACTTGTCCTCCTTCTAATTGCATGTACCAATTTAGAGTTGAATTAGCCAAGCTCTCCTGAAAGCAGTGAATCAGGAGCTTTTTGTTATCAGCATATGCAGTCATCTTACGACAGTACATTGTAAGATGGCTCTTAAGACAAGTCATTCCCATGTACTTTGGGAAATCTGGAGTTTTGAACTTTTGAGGGAATTGAATATTTTTAATGAGGCACATGTCAACCGCCTCTTTGACATTGAAATTATGCAATTCCATGGTCCTTAGCCTCTCTTCGAGGGGAGTAATCTGTTGCTTTGACACTTCAGAAGTATTGATATGTACTGTCCTCCTGTCAGATTGGACATGAACTCCCTATTCATGTTCAAAGATGGGTTCCTCTTCTTCCTCATGGTGGGAGGCATGTTCACTTTGAGGGCCCTCCTTGTGGAGATGTTGTTGACGCATCATTTCCATCATTTGATCCATTTGCTGCTTTAGCGATTTAAGCTCGGTGGTGAGTTTCTGCTCCTCAAGTTGTTCCATTTTCTTAGCTTTTCGAGTGTGAGTGAGAACAGACAGAAGACTAGCCACTTTCTAAATGATTTAAATATTTTTATTATGAATAATTAGTGTGGGATAAATATGCCTTAGACAATAGTTTTGGTATTTTCCTAAAAACTTATGCTTTAGGAAATACCATACCCACCTTGGTGTGATAGTTCCTTTTTAGAGGTCACTAATACACCTTAGCACACTCGTCCTTCTTTAGGGGAAGGTTACGAACGCACTTGGGTCTCTTTTACTTTTATCTAAGGATATATAATGCCCCCTAAAATGAATGTATTTATTTATGTATGAGAGATTTTATTATGAAGATGCTTATGCATACTTTCCTCAATGCATTTGTTTTCTCTCGTAGTTTTACCATTTATTGGATGATGCGGTATGAATGAAACGACTTTGTCAAAAGTCTTTTTATTATTTTAAAATGATTTTTTCTTTTAAAAAATTGTTTTATAATTTTTTAAATTATTTTTTACAACTCTTTATATCTTCTGTTGGTCAATGTGGCTACTTAGCTTACAAAGAACCTGAAACCAGGCTAGCTAAAATGAAGACTGTCCGAGATAAAGTTGATTTATTCTTATTTACTTTTTAAGGTTGTAGACCCCAAATCTTGCCCGACTCCCCAATAAAGCCAGAGATAACCCGTTTTGAAGATGGTCAAGACTTTGTTAAGTCTCTTATAGCTTTTTCTAGGTTTCATTTAAGATAGGAAGCGTTTTCAGAGGCAATAAAAATCGGAAATTTCGTCAGAAACAACAAATGGGCGTCCAGGACAGTCAGATGACCGTCCATGCCTACTTTAAGGCAATGGACGACCGTCCACTTGGCTCAGACGACTGTCCATGGCAACTTTTTACTATGGACGACCGTCCATGGCCACTTTTTGCCATGGACGATCGTCCACTTAGCCTAGACGGTCGTCTAGTTTTTCCTGGGGTGGTTCCCTATAAATAGGATCCCCATTCCTCGAATTTTACACATTATTCACTCCTACCACTCTCTAGGAAGCCTTTTTGCACTTTAGAGTGACTCTGAGTATTATCCGGAGTTCGAGTAAGCTTTCCGATTTTCATTAAGGTAGAAATCGGTTAAGGAGGTCTCTCTTTGAGACATCCAGCCCTCGATAGTGTGAAATTTTTCTCCTTTGTTGGAGAAGCATGCTTGTAGAGTGTGATGACTGCCAAAAAGCATCCTCAAGTTTCGAAGAGTTAATATAAAGCTTGCTTCGGAGGTTCCTTCCCTATTCTCTCTCTCTTTTACTACTTTCTTTATCGCTTTCCTTGTATGCATTAGATATTAGGGTCATGTAGACATTTAAATTCTGCAAGTAGATAAAATAATAGGGTAAAAGCATAATTTCTTTAAGTATTTATCTTTTTGAACTAGTCCATCATAGGAAACCCGACAAGGGCGTTGTGGGGTATTAACACCTTCCCCACACGTAACTAACTCCCTTACCCAACTTTGGTGGTAATGGCCAAAGTTGATTTTTTCTAAAACCACTGCCTTTTTACTTTTTTCAGTGTTTAAGATTAAAACACTGGTGGCGACTCCATAGAATGTTTTACGAAAACCTTGCCTTTAGGTCCATCCCGATTATCGGACAACCTAAAAACGTTGACCACTCCTTTAGAAAACGTGAGTCATTCAAAACCATCGCGTCGCTCCGACCGCCTCTTTTGACAGCGGCGACAGATGGCGACTCCACTGGGGAAGCTAGAGAGTTCATCCCATTTAGTGATGGACTAAGTTTAGAAAATAAAAACTTGAAATTATGCCTTTACCCTTCCTTGTTTTAATAACATGCTTTACTGTTTGGCTTTAATAACTGTTGTATGTTTACTTTATGCAATTGTTTGAAATAAAAAATGTACACAAACCCTTGCACACAACAGCTCCCCCTATACCCGGGGGCAAGTGGGATAACCTTAGGGAGTGGGTGGCAAGTACAATTTGTCGTAGTGAGGGTCATGAGCCCACCAGTTTGGTCGAAAACCACCACTTAAGGTGATAACCTTCCTCTTTTGACCTAAAGACTGACAAGGCCCTAGTGCCATGCATTGTCTGAGGGCTGGGAGAGTGGTGACCCTATAATGGGGGCACCTTGGGAGCCTGGCCTTGGTGAGGATAATTAGAACTACCTTGAATACGCACTTTTCTGCAGGATACTCCTACCTCGTGATAATAACGTCATCACACTATTTGCGGATGACTGAATTGTTTGTGCATTTGTTTGTTGCATTTGTTTGTTGCATAGCATAATCATACAACAACAAAATAAATATAAAATTCTCAAAAAACTCTTTCATAATAAACACCCTTATCTCGGACAGTCTACATTTTAGCTAGCCTGGTTTCAAGTTCTTTGTAAGCTAAGTAGTCACGTGGACTGATAGAAGAGATAAGGGATTATAAAACAAAATTTTTCATAATAAACACCCTTATCTCGGACAGTCTATATTTTAGCTAGTTTGGTTTCAGGTTCTTTGTAAGCTAAGTAGCCACGTGGACCGATAGAAGAGATAAGGGGTTATAAAACAAATTTTTTCATAATAAACCACTTTTATCTCAGACAGTCTATATTTTAGCTAGCCTAGTTTCAGGTTCTTTGTAAGCTAAGTAGCCACACAATCTGACAGAAGAGATAAATGGTTATAAAAATCAAATAAATCAAATAATCATAATAAGAGAAAATGGGACCCTGTTCATAGTGTTAATCATCGAACTCATGAACATCCATATAGGTAGCTTCCTTTCTTTTGAAAAAAATAAAAATTCAAACACTATCATGCATCATGTAGAAAATAAAACATGATAATGTTTAGGAAAATGAAACACTTACATGCATGCTCAACATCATACTCATAACATACATTTTTGTTTCTAGAAAAATGGAGGGGTCCAGTAGATAATTGAAGAAAGTGGACATTCCCCGATATCTTGTGGAGAAGATAGAACGGTCGTGCACGTTGATGCCACCTGAGGTCCGCTCTGATTTCGAAAAATCTTATGGACAGATTCTCGATCTTTTGAAGATCTGTGTCGATCCCATCTTCATCAGGGTTTTGATCCATTTCTAGAATTCCAAAAGCAAGGAAGAACGCTCAGATGTTGCTCTTCATTGTTATTTGTTTGGGCTATCACGCACTTCTATGCCTCTAGCCACATGGGGATTTTCCCTAATCCTTTGAGAAGCTTCTTAAAAATACCTCTCTGCCGACATCTAATCGTGGAGTGGAAGGTCGAGTTGGAACAATGGAACATCAATCACCTATCCTGGCTTGTCCTTGGTTCCGACCCGACCCTATTCTCATCAGATGTGAAGAATACCCTATCATATCGTTCTTGGGCCTCAGGGATTGCATAGCTTACTCCCCAAAAGTAGCTATGAGACAACTCATGAGGACTCAAACCGCACCGTCACGAGAGGAGCTCGGAAGACTGTGTTTCTTCGGAGACCTATGCAATGTTGCAAACTCACTTTCCATACAGAGAGCATGGAAGAGACTAGTCTACATGGGAGATAGAGATCTAGGAAAAGCTTGAGTGACTATCTCCAGTGACTACGAGGAATGGAGAAGAAGCAGAGGGATGTCACAACCATCCGCTCCACCCATTGCGCCATCAGCAAACGAAGAGCTCCAAACTCAAGTCGATGCCTTGACCCAAAGGATAAAAATCATGGGAGCCCATATGAGGGCCCTTGAGGAGAAAGAATAAGAATTTATCCTTACCATTGACGATCTTCAAAGGCAATGCAAGAAGAAGGACCAAGAGATAGAGAGCCTTAAGGACAAATGTGCTAATTCCAACAAGGGGGTTATCCGAGCATCCAAAGCTCCAAGAGTCAACTCGGATAATCAATTCCAAGAGATGACTGCCAAATTAGTACACCTTGAGGCTGAATAAGCAAAACAGGCATAGACGATCAAAGGGATGCTACAAGATCTCGCAAAGGCTCAGTCTGAAATACGTCAAGGGAGGGAGACCACCCAGAGACTCAACAGAAACCTTGTTGAGCTACGCTGCAAAGAAAGAGACGAGTTAGCTCAGTACGGTCAAGTTCTGCAAGAGAGAGACTGAGCCATCAAGAAGCTCGACAATTTACAAGCCTTGGTCGTCCCTTAAGTGGCAAAAATAAAAGAGACTTAAAAGTACAGTGAAGATATGAGCCAAGCGGTCCATTGATAGTCTGAAGCACTCGCTCGTCACGTACGGGAAGCCGAAGAGGAAATACGTAGAAATCAGAACCCGCCTGTGGGTTTCTTTAGGCTTTTCTGTTTCTGTCAGAATGTGCTTCGTAGCATGGTTTAAGGGAATGTACACTTTTCTTTGATAAATAAAAATGCCTTTTTGTTTATCTTTACGACTGTCTACTACATTCATAAGTTGCATACATTCATACATCCCTCATTCACTTTTAATTAATAAGATAATAAAAAGAAAAGGTTAACTGATGTATTTCCATAAATCAGTATAATGGAGAGGAAACCACTCGCCATCGGTCTCTCCCCAAAGGCTGAGCCACATAAAGAAGACAATAAACCTCAGTCGTTGGTTATCACAGTCAATAAGGAAGAAGGGGCAAGGACGCCACTACGATTATTTATGCCCCGTCCTTTCCCCTACGAATCGAATAAAGTTGTACCATGGGAATACGCAATAAATGAATAAATTTTCAATATAGTCGGCATTGAGGGCATGACCAGAAGCAGACAAATCTACTCTCCCAAGGAGTCACAAGAAGACGCCCCAAAAAATAAAGGGAAAAACAAAGAAACCGAAGAAGATAATAAAGGAGAATCCAAGGAGGAGACTGATGAGTTACTCTAGTTCATAAAGCAAAGCGAGTACTCTATCATAGACTAACTCAATCACATACCCGTGAAGATAACTTTGTTATCATTAATAATGAGTTCGGAACCACACCGGAATGCTATTGAAGGTCTTGAACGAAGCCTACGTGTCGCATACCATATCCCAAGACAAGTTCGAAGGGATTATTGACAACATTACAGCCAATGATCATCTTACCTTCACCGATGAAGAACTCCCTCTTGGAGGGTCGAGCCATAACAAGCCTCTGCACATCTCTACAGAGTGTAGAGAATATCTCATCGCCAAAGTCCTTGTGGATAATGGGTCATCCTTGAATGTCATGCTTAAGTACACACTCGATCAACTGAAAATACAAGGAACCCATATGCGCCCAAGCAACACCATCGTTCGGGCCTTTGACGGATCAAGACGCGAAGTAGTGGGGGACATCAACCTGCCAATCCAAATAGGTCCCGATATCTTCAACGTGGATTTCCATGTGATGGACATCACTCCTACTTACAGTTGCCTCCTCGGTAGACCTTGGATTCATGACGCTAAGGCATTACCTTCAACGCTCCACCAAAAAGTCAAGTTCGTGGTAGGTGAAGACGACATCCTGATTAGCAAATCATCTACTATACCTTATGTGGATGCAACTGAAGAGGCCCTTGAAACATCCTTTCAAGCGCTTGATATTGCCAACAATGAAAGACTTCCCAGCAACATGAAGGTGGCCGGTATAATGTCAAAGTACGAATACCGCCCAAGCCAAGGGCTCGGTACAAATTCCCAAGGAATAAGAGAGCCACTGGATTTTAAAGACAATCCTTTGAAGCACGGCCTAGGGTACGACACTACAAAGGATCGAGCTACAAGAAGAAAGGAAAAGTCTCCCCTCCGAACACTTAATCAAATCTTTCGAAGCAGAGGAGTACAAGCATCAAGAACAACTTTAGTCATTAGGTGTTCTTTTTCCGATTTTAAGGAATGTAAACCCGATGACTATTAGAGATTACTCCCCGGGGTAAGCCCGACCCTCAGGCATTTTTAGGCCACACATTTCCCTTTTAATCATAAAGAATGCGATTCTTACAATCTGCTTCTTTTTTAGCTATTCATGTCTATACCTCATCAATAATCGTGTTTAAGCAAACGTTTTTAAAATGCGTCCAAATAATCAAGAATGTGCTATCATCAAAAAGCAAAATTAGCCATCACTGGTTGATTAGAAACATAAGAAAGGTTTACCACGTCATAATAAAGTCGTGTTTCGCTAATGTTGTGCAAAAAAAGAGGAGAAAAAAGGGCAAATTACCCGGTAGGAAACCCACAAAGGGGGTTACGCAAAAATTAGGGTCAACCTGCTAGGAAACCCGAACAACAATAAAGGGTAGCCTAGGAAAAAATTAGGGATACAAAATAAGGTCCGCTAGAATTCCTAAAACAAAATAAAAATTAAGTCTAGACAAAAGTTAGGACAAAGCACAACATCCTATATTGAAAACCCGAAGGACGGTCTGGGAAAGTCAATCAGTCGTAATAAGCACCACAAAACAAATCAGTTAAAGACGCAACTTCATAAGCAAACGTTTATTTAAACTAGCCTAAATAGTCTGACCAACCCTGACTAGCCATTCTTACAAAAACCTTTCTCAAAGAAAAATCCCTTCTAAAACACTAACTTTTGAATTAATTATCCTCTTCCTTCTTTTCTCTTGACCTTTATCATTATGATATTCTAGAAATTAACTGGACAATGTGAAAACATAGTAATCAATAGAAGGATTGAAATTCCTAAAGAAAGGAAGAAACACACTAATATGGCGAATAACTATTCAATACAATTATTCTTCGGTCATGGCAAATCCGGAATGGCAGGAACGGTATAGCTAAACATGACGCCAGAAGAGCTTCATCGTCAAACACGCATCAGTTAATCTTTCAGAAAATATTAACTAAACTAGCATTATAGGATACATATTGTAGACCCCAAATCTTGTTCGGCCTCACAATAAAGACCAGAAGACCTCCTTTTCGAAGATGGATGAAGCCTAAGAAGCCACTAGGAGAGACTATTAGGCCCCATACTAGGATAGGAGGGAGTTTTGGCATAAAAATAAGGATTTTTGCCTTTTAGGGTCGAGACCGCCGTCTCGCCTTGCGAAGGTGGCGAGACCGCCGTCTCGTTTGGCGAGACCGCCGTCTCACCATTCCTGCAAGCCCTTGCACATTTCCATCAAGTGCAAGGAATACCTCATCGCCAAAGTTCTTGTGGATAACGGGTAGTCCTTGAACGTGATACCCAAGTGCACACTAGACAAGTTGACTATTCAAGGAACTCGCCTGCGCCCAAGTAGCACCTGTTAGAATCGCGCAGCGGAATATTCGCGTGGTCAGACAAAAACCAAGAGGGGGGTGAATTGGTTTCTTAATAAAAATTAGGTTTTCAAAATTTTCCCTAAATTTTACCGATTAAAAACTGTGTAAATGTAAATAGAGAAAGGGATAGAGTCTTACACAGGAAATTTATACTGGTTCGGATCAAAAGACCCTACGTCCAGTTGCTAATCACTCAACAGAGGATTAACACTGTCACTATAAACAAATTGTTACAATACAAATTACAATGGAAGAGATAAAGTAAAAGATGACACCTCTCTTGAAACCCACAAGAGATTAAGAATAGCTTTCCCCAGAGACGGCACAGCACACAATCCACTTAGTGATTCTTATCACTTCTAGCCCACACCAGGTTCCAAAAGCCCCCTTTCCTTGCAACAAACAGTTCTCTGGCACTCACAACACTTAACTTTTGTATGGAAAAGGTTGTTCTTCTTTTCTGAGTGCCAAAGGAGAGTTTAAGTAGGGAAATTAGGGTTTAGAAATTGGGGATTTCGAAACTAGGGTTCTTGGTAATTGGGTTTTCGAAAATAGGGTTAATTTGAAATTTAAAATCAAAAATAGACTGAAATAATCGATTAAATGGAGTTATAATCGATTAAAACAGAGCCAAAAACAACATAACCCAAAACCTCTCTATTTTAATCGATTATTAGGCGTTTTAATCGATTATCAGACGTAATAATCGATTATTTTGAAGTTTAATCGATTAAAACAGTGAGTTTATACAGAAAATGGTTTTCTCACTGTTTTAATCGATTATTTCCCTATATAATCGATTAAAGCCGAGCCTGGATGATATATTTGGGCTTTTTGAAGCTTCTAAGTTCCAGACTATGTACCGGTTATCTCAAACTCTAAAATTACAGACTCAATCTAATTAAAACAGAGTTATTACACTACAAAAACAAGTCTTCAACACTCTAAGTCTTTGAGTTCTTGAATCATCATCAAAATCAACAATCTTCATGTTCATCAAGTGCAACATCAAGTCCTTGAATGTTCAACAATCTCCCCCTTTTTGATGATGATCAAAATTATCTTTTAAAGCCCTTGTAATAACTTGTTTTATCTGTCATACTAACAAACACATCAAACATACCAGATAATATTTAAATGCAATTCATAAGAGGCTTTAAATTTTTCTCCCCCTATTTTGATTATAATCAAAAAGAACTCTACAATAACAATCATAAGAGCTCCCCCTCAAAATATGCATAAGTTGGAGATAACTCCCCCTCAATCAAAGCATTAAAGGAACACAAATTTCATTTCATAAAGAAATGTCATTACAGACAAAGAGATATATAACATTACAATCATGTAAAAGCTGTTTATTTAAGCAGAATTTAGGCAATGTCTAATATCCCTAAGTCTCTTCTAAGATCATAAAACCTATCCTTGGGTAGAGGCTTAGTAAAAATGTCTGCTAATTGATTATTTGTATCAACATACTCTATTTTACAGTTTCCTTTGCTGATATGATCTCTTAAAAAGTGATGTCTTATTTCTATATGTTTAGTCCTAGAGTGCATTACTGGATTCTTAGTAAGATTTATTGCACTCGTATTATCACACATCAATGGAATGTCATTTAAAAGGATACTATAATCTTATAACTGTTGTTTCATCCATAGAATTTGAGCACAACAACTACCAGCTGCAATATATTCAGCTTCAGGGGTAGATAAAGCAACACATGCCTGTTTCTTAGAATGCCAAGATATTAAGGATGAACCAAACAAATGACAAGTCCCACTAGTACTTTTCCTATCAATTTTACATCCACCATAATCAGCATCAGAATATCCTATTAAACTCATACAAACATCAGACGGATACCACAAACCAAAACCAGTAGTTCCTTTTAAGTATTTTAAAATATGTTTCACTGCAATTAGATGAGATTCTTTAGGACAAGCCTGAAATCTAGCACACACACAGACAGAATGCATAATATCAGGTCTACTTGCAGTTAAGTATAACAGTGATCCTATCATACCTCTATACATAGTTTGATTAACTTCCAAACCTGATTCATCCTTGTCTAGATAGCATGAAGTTTCCATGGGTGTGTTAGCTTCCTTTGAGGTGTCCATACCAAACTTTTTGAGGATCTCTTTGCAGTATTTGGTTTGAGAGATGAAAATGCCATCTTTAAGTTGCTTGATTTGTAGTCCAAGGAAGAATGTCAATTCTCCCATCATAGACATTTCAAACTCTCCCTGCATTATCTTAGCAAATTCAACACATAACGAATTATCAGTTGATCCAAAAATGATATCATCAACATATACCTGGACCAATAAGATATGTTCTTTAACTTTCTTAATGAATAGTGTAGAATCAATTTTTCCTCTTGAAAAATCATTTGCAGTTAGGAAACTACTTAATCTTTCATACCAAGATCTAGGAGTTTGTTTCAACCCATATAATGTTTTCTTTAATTTGAAAATATGATTAGGATAATTAAAATCCTCAAATCCAGGGGGTTGCTCTACATACACTTCTTCTTTAATAAACCCATTTAAAAATGCACTCTTTACATCCATTTGATATAATTTAAATTTCATCATCGATGCATAAGCAAGAAGTAGGCGTATAGCCTCTAACCTGGCAACAGGAGCATAAGTTTCATCATAATCTATACCTTCCTCCTGACAATAGCCTTTTGCAACAAGTCTGGCTTTATTCTTTGTTATGTTTCCATCTTCATCAAGCTTATTTCTGAATACCCATTTAGTTCCAATAACTTGATGTGACTCTTCTCTTGGGATTAATTCCCAGACTTGATTCCTTTCAAATTGGTTAAGTTCTTCTTGCATGGCTATGCACCATTGATCATCTTTAAGTGCTTCCTCAATGTTTTTAGGTTCAATCTGTGACACAAAAGCAACAGACATACATAAATTTGTCATATTTCTAGTTCTTACCCCTTTTGAGATGTCACCTATGATGTTGTCCATTGAGAGTCCTCTAGGTGATTGCCATTCTTTTGCTAATTGAGGAGTTTGAGAAGGCTCATTATTTTCCAAGTATAATTCATCAAGGGCCTCTCTTATGTATTCATCATCACCTGCAAGTTCTTTATTTGACTCAAGAGGATTTCCCCAAGGTCTACAATCTCATCAAAGGTAACATGTATAGATTCTTCTATATTTAAAGTTCTCCTATTAAACACTCTATATGCCTTGCTATTTAATGAATATCCTAGAAAAATGCCCTCATCGGCTTTTGAATCAAATTTTCCTAGATTGTCCTTTCCATTATTTAGCACAAAACATTTACATCCAAAAATCTTTAAATGAGCAACATTAGGTTTTCTACCATTAAACAATTCATATGGAGTAGATTTAATAATTGACCTAATGAGCATTCTATTTAAAACATAACATGCAGTACTAACCGCATCAGCCCAAAAATATTTAGAAACATTAGATTCATTTAACATAGTTCTAGCAAGTTCCTCTAATGACCTATTTTTCCTTTCAACTACACCATTTTGTTGGGGAGTCCTAGGAGCAGAAAAGTTATGTAATATTCCATTTTCTTCACAATAATTCTCAAACTTTTCATTTTGAAACTCACCACCATGGTCACTTCTTAAAACTTTAATTCTTAGGTCTTTCTCATTTTGAATTTGTTTAGCAAACTTTCTAAAGACCTTAAAAGCTTCATTTTTCATAGTTAGGAAAAATGTCCAAGTATATCTAGAGTAATCATCAACAATTACAAGTCCATAATAATTTCCACCAAAGCTTTTTATCCTAGAAGGTCCAAATAAGTCTAAATGTAATAATTCTAGGGGTTTTGAAGTGGAAATAACATTCTTTGATTTAAATGATGATTTTACTTGTTTACCCTTTTGGCATGCATCACACAATCTATCTTTTTCAAATTTTAACTTAGGCAATCCAATAACTAAGTCTTTTGAGATCAATTTGTTCAAATGATGCATATTTATATGAGCCGCTCTCTTATGCCATAACCAAGGGTTCTCTTCCTTAGCAACTAAACATGTTATACTTGACTCATGCAAACAATCCAAATCAATCAAATATATGTTGTTATGCCTAATGCCTTTCAATGTTACATTTTCGGAATCTATCAAGTGAATGGTGCAAAATTTGCTTTCAAAGATTACCTTGAATCCTTTGTCACATAATTGGCTTATGCTAAGGAGATTATGCTTTAAACCATCAACAAGAAGCACATCCTTAATCTCCAATGTGTTTGCACCACCTATGTTTTCAATTCCGAGAATCTTCCCTTTGTTGTTATCCCCATAAGTCACATATCCTTGTTCTTTGGCTTTGAAACTCACAAATTTCGATTTATCTGCAGTCATATGTTTTGAGCATCCACTATCAAGATACCACATAGACTTCTTTGATTTAGAACTTTCCTACAAAACAAGAACATAGTAAACTTAGGTCCCCACAACTTTTGGGTCCTTGGGGTTAGAGACATAACAATCTATTTAAATACTGCAAAACTTTCTCATAAAACTTTTCAAGTTATTTTAACTGATAAAAATAAGTTTTAATCGATTAAAACGCTGTGTAGAAAATTTCTAAGTTGTTTTAAACGATTGAAACGAGATTTAATCGATTAAAGAGTTCTGATCGGTCATAACTAAATTCTGATCGATCATAACTGATTCTGATCGGTCATAATTGTATTCTGATCGATCATCCTGACCCTTTAAGTGATTTTAATCGATTGAAATGTGTTTTAATCGATTGAAAAGATTCTGATCGCTCATAATTTAAATCTGATCGATCACATTTGATTCTGATCGGTCATATTTGTATTCTGATCGATCATAATGAGTTCTAAATGGTTTTAATCGATTAAAAACAAGTTGTATCGATTAAAATACTGTAAAAACACTTCTTTGAACATTCTAAGTGATTTTAATCGGTTCTTTCAAAACTATATCAGTTAAAAACATGTTTAAGAAAGCTTTTGTAAAAATACTTTGTTTTTAGTTGTTTAAAAACGATTTTAGAGGCATTTCGCAAAATCTTTAAGTGAAGAACCTTCATGCAGTAGAAAAGATAAAATGATTTTACCTAAGCATTCTGTTTAAAACATACTAAATGATCCATTTTCTTTGAATAAATAAAAGAGACAAACAATTCATTTAACTATAGGAACCCAAATATATTTTCCTTTAGGAACACCAAAATGTTTGATTTTACATCTATTTGAAGTATGACCATGTTTCATACAATAAAAACATGCTTTAGATGTAACATTTGAAAATGATGCATTTCTAATTATAGATGCTCTAGTTCCTTTTTCTACCCATACTCTTTTCTTTTTAATTTTATGCTTTTTCAAAGGAACTTGATGATTTACACTATTTCGAGCAAACACCATTTCATGCTTCTTAAGATCATCTATTTCCTTTTCGGCTTTGTCTAGCAAATGGTTAAGAATATCTATGTCATATTCATGCTCTTTACAGTTTGCACATGCTAGGTTCTTATCCTCATCTAAACATACAATTTTCGTATTAGCTACTTCCTTTTCTTCTAAACATGCAATTTTCAATTTTAAGGACTCATTTTCCTTTTCGGATCTACTTAGATTCTTCTTTACAACTTTATATTGATCTTTCAAATTCTTAAAAGCAATAAATAATTCATTGTAAGCATTTTGCAATTCATCATGGTCATTTTCATCACTAGAAGATGAGTCGGAATCACTAACCTCAAAGTCGGAAGATATATTGTCTTTTGCCAACAAGCAAATGTTAGCTTCTATTTCCAAATCACTTGACTCCGAAATTGAGTCACTATCATCGGTTCCTTCATAAGTTACTCTTAGATTTTCCCACATCTCTTGAGCACTCTTACAAATGGATATTTTGTAAAACTCATCAAGGGTTAAAGCAGATGAAATAATATTTCTAGCCCTAACATCATATTGGGCTTTCCTATTTTCTTCATCTGACCATCTAGAAAATTGTTTTGGTACTTCTACTCCATTTTCAAAAACTTTAGGAATAAAAGGACCGTTTAAAATAGCGTCCCAAACGCCTCTATCAACAGACTCTAAAAATATTTGCATACGTACCTTCCAGAAAGGATAATTTTGACCTGCAAAAAGTGGGGGTCTGTTGATAGACGTACCTTCGGCAAAAGTTTGATTTTGTCCGGCCATTTTCGAAAATTTGAATGACTATCAAAGCAAGCTTTGATACCACTTGTTTGAATCGCGCAGCGGAATGTTCGCGTGGTCGGACAAAAACCAAGAGGGGGGTGAATTGGTTTCTTAATAAAAATTAGGTTTTCAAAATTTTCCCCAAATTTTATCGATTAAAAACTGTGTAAATGTAAATAGAGAAAGGGATAGAGTCTTACACAGGAAATTTATACTGGTTCGGATCAAAAGACCCTACGTCCAGTTGCTAATCACTCAACAGAGGATTAACGCTGTCACTATAAACAAATTGTTACAATACAAATTACAATGGAAGAGATAAAGTAAAAGATGACACCTCTCTTGAAACCCACAAGAGATGAAGAACAGCTTTCCCCAGAGACGGCACAACACACAATCCACTAAGAACTCCACTTAGTGATTCTTATCGCTTCTAGCCCACACCAGGTTCCAAAAGCCCCCTTTCCTTGCAACAAACAGTTCTCTGGCACTCACAACACTTAACTTTTGTATGGAAAAGGTTGTTCTTCTTTTCTGAGTGCCAAAGGAGAGTTTAAGTAGGGAAATTAGGGTTTAGAAATTGGGGATTTCGAAACTAGGGTTCTTGGTAATTGGGTTTTCGAAAATAGGGTTAATTTGAAATTTAAAATCAAAAACAGACTGAAATAATCGATTAAATGGAGTTATAATAAATTAAAACAGAGCCAAAAACAACAGAACCCAAAACCTCTCTGTTTTAATCGATTATTAGGCGTTTTAATCGATTATCAGACGTAATAATCGATTATTTTGAAGTTTAATCGATTAAAACAGTGAGTTTATACAGAAAATGGTTTTCTCACTGTTTTAATCGATTATTTCCCTATATAATCGCTTAAAGCCGAGCCTGGATGATATATTTGGGCTTTTTGAAGCTTCTAAGTTGCAGACTATGTACCGGCTATCTCAAACTCTAAAATTACAGACTCAATCTAATTAAAACAGAGTTATTACACTACAAAAACAAGTCTTCAACACTCTAAGTCTTTGAGTTCTTGAATCATCATCAAAATCAACAATCTTCATGCTCATCAAGTGCAACATCAAGTCCTTGAATGTTCAACAGCACCATCGTTCGAGCCTTCGACACATCAAAACGAGAAGTAGTGGGAGAAGTTAGTTTACCAATTCAAGTCGGACCCACTATCTTCAACGTCGATTTCCACGTAATGGATATTACTCCAGAATACAGTTGTCTCCTCGGTAGGCCTTGGATTCACGACGCTAAGGCAGTACCTTCAACGCTCCACCAAAAAGTCAAGTTCATAGTGGGTGACAAATTGGTCACGGTCCAAGCAAAGGATGATATCCTGATCAGTGGACCGTCCACCCAACCTCACGTGGATGCGGCTGAAGAGGCCCTTGAAACATCTTTTCAAGCGCTCAAAATTGCCAGCATAGAGCGACTTCCCAAAAACACGAAGGTAGCCCACATGATGATGAAGCATGGTTACCATCCCGGCCAAGGACTGGGGCAGGTTCCCAAGGCATAAGGGAACCCCCGGAATTCAAAGACAATCCTTATAAGTATGGCCTAGGATATGACCCCACTAAGGGCCGAACAGAAAAAGGAAAAGGGAAGTCTCCCCTCCGCACACTCAAGCAAATTTTCCGAAGTGGAGGGGTGCAAGCGTCAAGAGCTACTCTAGTCATTAGGAAATCTTTTTCTTCATTTAAGGGATGTAAACCCCATGATTGCTAGAGATTATCCCCCGGGGCTAGCCCGACCCTCGGGCATTTTAGAGCACATATTCCGTTATTAATTAATAAAGAATACTTCTTACTATCTGCTTCTCTTCTTGCTATTTCTGACTAGACCTCACAATAACCGTGTCTAAGTAAACGAAAAAAAAGAAAAAAGAAAAAGAAGAATAAAAAGCGCGTCCAAATAACCAAAATTCGCCATCACCATTTCCATCAAGTTAGTTGATTAGAAGCATCAAATAATACTTTACCTCACCATAAAGAAAGTCATGCTTCGCCAATATTGTGAACAAAAAATAAATACACAAAAAAGAGCCCATAGAAGCCAAAGGCCAAAAATAGAAAGGGCAAAATACCCGGTAGGAAACCCACTAAGGGGGTTATGCAAAAGATAGGGTCAACCTAGTAGGACACCCGAACAAAAATAAAGGGTAGCCTAGGCAAAAGTTAGGGTTACAAAATAAGGTCCGCTAGGATTCCCCAAAAATATACAAAAAGAAGGAACCTAGACAAAAGATAGGGCCAAAACACAATATCGTAGTTCGAAAACCCGAAGGGCGATCTAGGGAAATCAACTAGCCATCAAAAGCAATGGAAATAAAACTAAGGCGCAAGTACAAAAAGGGAAAAATGTATGCTTAGACAAAAACTTAAACACCTAAGCCTAACCCTAGCCAACCATTTTTACAAAAACCTCTTTCTAATGAAATCAACCTTCTAAAACACAAGCCTTTGAAATTGGCCTCTTACTTCTCTTCTCTTGACCTTCACACCAAAATTCTAATAATTAATTTGGGAATATGGAGGCATATAGTCAACAAGAGGATTGAAATCCCTAGAGTGGAGAAAGAGGGACATTACATGGCAAAGAGTGCTCTACAAAAGAAAAAAGAAGAAGAAGGAAAAACCAATTATCCTTCGGTCACAAGAAGTCCGGCATGGTACAGCCAAACACGAGAACGCAGATCAGAGGGCTTTCGACGCTACAGGACACGTCAGTGAAATCCTTCTGAAAAATTAACTAAAATAGGCATTATAGGGCATCAAACATGAAAACATTGCATGCATAAAAAAAAATTTTGAACCAGGTCCTATTTCCTTTGTCTAAAAAAAAAAAAAAAAAAAAAAATTCGACACGGTCGTCTGGACTTTCCAGACCGCCGTCTCAGTCTTCAGAAATTCGAGACCGCCGTCTCGACTTGGCCAAAAACGAGATCGTCGTCTCGCTTGGCGAGACGGTCGTCTCGCTTAAGGTTAAAGTCGAGACCGCCGTCTCGAGATCCCAGACGGCCGTCTCGACCTTGTCGTCGCCGTCCCTTTCCGACGTCCTGGGGACGTCTTAGAAACGTTTATGCGAGCGGTCGCGAAAAGATGGTTTAGACTCGCGTATTTGTTTTAAATGGTTTTCGAAAAGGGGTTCTTATGGAGTCGCCACCAATGTTTTGACCTTAAACATTGGAAAAGGAAAAAATGTTGATTTTAAGAAAAACCGCACTTGGCCATTATAACCAGAGTTGGGTAAGGGAGTTAGTTACGTGTGGGGAAGGTGTTAGCACCCCACAACGCCCCTTTCGGGTTCCCTATGACAGATTAATTCATTTAAATAAAGACTACGAGAAATTACGCGATTACCCTATTTCATTACATAATATTAAATGGCTATCTACATGATTTTATTCTAAGTTACATACATAAAATGATGAATAAATCTAAATAAAGCAATAAAAGAGATATTAAAATAGCTGTCTACATGATCCTATTCTATATGACATAATAAAGCTAAATAAAACAATAAAACAATAAATAAAACAATAAAAGAGAAGGGAATTGAAAAGAACCTCCGTAGCAAGCTTTATATTGAGAATCTCGAGCTGTGAGGATGCGTTTTGGCAACCCCTCTCTCTACACAGCTCTCCTCACCAATACAAGATCGACTCTACTAAAAATTTAAAGAAGAATCAAATGCCGAATATAATTCCTTAACCGATTGTTACCTATTGAAGGCAATCGGAAAGATCATTCGAGAGAGGGAGAGAAGTAGACAAGTGCTCTAAAGTGTTTCAGAGCTCTCTGGAGTGTGTGTGGTGTCAAAAAGTGGCAAATGAGCCTCCTATTTATAGTTTTTCGCAGCTGGCGCACTTTGGGACGACCGTCTGGGTTGGGACGGCCGTCTGGACTGGGATGGCCGTCCCAAATGGCAAATTTACACAGAACGGGACCCCCAGGAAGGCCGGGACGGCCGTCCCACTTAAACTGGGTTTGGGACGGCCGTCCCACATTCGGGACGCGCGTCCCAACTGCTTAATTGCAGTTGGGACGGCCGTCCCACTTTTGGGACCGTGGTCCCGGCCTGTTTTGTCCAGTTTTCGTGTTCTGGGACCCCGGGAAGCTTTCCTTTCCTTTTTCGGACATAGATTGATGCCGATGTGTGTCCGTTGAAGCTTTATCTTCATATAGGAAGTCTTCTTGGCCTTCATTAAGATGCCGGGCGAGCTTTGTCTTTGTGTAGGAAGTCTCTTTTGGCTTTTACCGTGTGAATGAGTGAACTCCGTCTTCTGTTGTGGGAGGTCCTTCTTGGTTTTGGGAAGCCGGATGAACTCCATCTTTGGGTGAAATTCCTCTAGCTTTTATTTTGAGAGGCCGGGCAAAATTAGGGGTCTACAGCTGCCCCCCCTTCGCCTGCCTAACTAATTCGTCGGTTTTAATATGCCGACCAAATTAGTAGGTAGGGGAAGGAGTTAACCCTTTTGCCCGGCTACCCTTCGGATGCTGCTCCTTATTGATCCTCCGGATGATAAATATTTTGATAGGTACCAACCCCTATCTGGTTTAAGCCTCCTTTTATAAGGCTCTAGTGAGTACTTACCCTCACCTGGTACAAGTCTGCGTTTTGCTGGACTTTAGTGAGTACATACCCCCACGTGGTATGAACCTTGTTCTGCAAGGTTTTGGTGAGTACCAACCCTCACCCGGTATGAGTTCGTATTTTGCTAAACTCTTGTGGGTACTTACTCCCGAGGTGCTCAATATTAAACTGTCCTCTAATAGAAGTAAGGTCTTTGCAACCCATTTTTCAAATGCTTAGGTGAGTATTTTTACTCCACCTAATGCATTCTGCAAAGTTTTGATGAGTACGTACCCTCATCCGGTATAGACCTTATTTTTAATATTTTGGTGGGTACCTACCCCCACCCGGTTACGAATCTGTATTTTTGCTAGATTCTGATGAGTACTTACCCTCATCCGGTCTGAACCCCGTTCTGCAAGGTTCTGGTGGGTATCTACCCCCACCTGGTCCGAATCCCGTTCTGCAAGATTCTGATGGGTACCTACCCCCACCTGGTCCGAATCCCGTTCTGCAAGATTCTGATGGGTACCTACCCCCACCTGGTCCGAATCCCGTTCTGCAAGATTCTGATGGGTACCTACCCCCACCTGGTCCGAATCCCGTTCTGCAAGATTCTGATGGGTACCTACCCCCACCTGGTCCGAATCTCGTTCTGCAAGATTCTGATGGGTACCTACCCCCATCTGGTCCGAATCCCATTCTGCAAGATTCTGATGGGTACCTACCCCCATCTGGTCCGATCCCCGTTCTGCAGGGCTCTGATGGGTACCTACCCCCACCTGGTCTGAACCCCGTTCTGCAAGGTTCTGATGGGTACCTACCCCCACCTGGTCCGAATCCCGTTCTGCAAGATTCTGATGGGTACCTACCCCCACCTGGTCCGAATCCCGTTCTGCAAGATTCTGATGGGTACCTACCCCCACCTGGTCCGAATCCCGTTCTGCAAGATTCTGATGGGTACCTACCCCCACCTGGTCCGAATCTCATTCTGCAAGATTCTGATGGGTACCTACCCCCATCTGGTCCGAACCCCGTTCTGCAAGGCTCTGATGGGTACCTACCCCCACTTGGTCCGAATCCCGTTCTGCAAGATTCCGATGGGTACCTACCCCCATTTGGTCCGAATCCCGTTCCGCAAGATTCGATGGGTACCTACCCCCACCCGGTCCGAATCTCGTTCGCAAGATTCCGATGGGTACCTACCCCCATCCGGTCCGAATCCCATTCCGCAAGATTCCGATGGGTACCTACCCCCATCTGGTCCGATCCCCGTTCCGCAGGGCTCGATGGGTAGCTACCCCCACCCGGTCCGAACCCCGTTCTGCAAGGCTCCGATGGGTACCTACCCCCACCCGGTCCGAACCCCGTTCTGCAAGGCTCCGATGGGTATCTACCCCCACCTGGTCCGAACCCCGTTCTGCAAGGCTCGATGGGTACCTACCCCCACCTGGTCCGAACCCCGTTCTGCAAGGCTCCGATGGGTACCTACCCCCACCCGGTCCGAATCCCGTTCTGCAAGATTCCGATGGGTACCTACCCCCACCTGGTCCGAACCTCGTTCTGCAAGATTCCGATGGGTACCTACCCCCACCCGGTCCGAATCCCGTTCGCAAGATTCCGATGGGTACCTACCCCCACCCGGTCCGAACCTCGTTCGCAAGATTCCGATGGGTACCTACCCCCACCCGGTCCGAATCCCGTTCTGCAAGATTCTGATGGGTACCTACCCCCACCTGGTCCGAATCCCGTTCTGCAAGATTCTGATGGGTACCTACCCCCACCTGGTCCGAACCTCGTTCTGCAAGATTCTGATGGGTACCTACCCCCACCTGGTCCGAATCCCGTTCGCAAGATTCCGATGGGTACCTACCCCCACCTGGTCCGAATCCTGCTCGCAGATTCGATGGGTACCTACCCCCACCTGGTCCGAACCCCTTTCGCAAGGTTCTCGGGATGCACTTTTTGGTAGTTAATCCCGTGATAATTTGTTTTTGACTTTTCCGTTAGTCGTCATCCGGTTTTACCAGGGATTTTTGTTGTCTTTGGCTTTTTAGCCATCCGGTCTTGGCCGGGATTCTTGTTGATTGCCTCTTTTCAAGGCGGAATCCTCCGGGGATTTTTGAATTCTCTTCTTGATTGTGCCTTTTGATTAGGCGAAGATCCACTTGGGGATTTTGTTGTGCCTCTTGATTAGGCTGGAATCTACCGGGATTCGTTGATTTTTTGATTGTGCCTCGTTGATTAGGCGGGTGCTTCAATAGTGACGAAGGCTTTCCTCTGAATAGGCTAATGTTCTACTTGAGGATATTTGTTCTTGATAATACCTCCGAGTAGGTGAATGCTTTTTGAAAGCTTTGTGCTTGTATTACCTCTTGCATAGGTTGATTTCCCGTTTCTGGGATATCGGCTCTTTGCTTGTTTCGAGTGAGCCTAGGCATTCTTGGGAGTGAAGGTTTTGCCTTTCACTCGGGGATATTCATATTAGGTGCTTAACTCCCTGTGGATTTGTAATTTGCCTTTGCGGATAGGCTTACCGGGGAAAAATTTTTCTTTTTGGTGATCCACTGGGGGATTTTATTGGCTTCCTGTGGATGGAAATTTCTTTCGGCTTTTTCATGCAGTGGCCTTTGTTAGAGGGTGAAAGGCTCTTCTCTTCTTTATTTTTATTGCCCCCAGTGATGTGGGGATTTCGACTCTGTTTTTTCTTTGATGGACTCTTATGTAGTCCTTGTTCCCCATTGGGGGATGCAACGGAGACTCTTGCATGAGTGTGCTTGATGACTCATGTGGCGACGTAGTTGAGTCGTGAGATAATCTTTTTGTCTTGCCTCTGGAGTAAGCAAGGATCCGTTTGGGGATTATCAAGCCTTTCCATTGGCTTTTTCCGCTTTTGATGTACCTTCTTTTATTGCTGTAGAAGGTTGGTGGTTGGAGCTAATTTTGCTGAAGTGGTTTAGATTTCGCCTTTTGCGATTTTGATTTTTATTTAGAGGCTGGATTTTAGTGCCTTTTATTTCCAATCACAAATATGGAGACTATCCTCCTTATTCTTGTTTGGAGAAAATTATTTTTTCTTGATTTTGACAAAGTCGTATTATGCAACTGCTTTGTGTGTGGATGCTCTAGATGCAATCTAATGTTTGTTTATTTTTTATGCGTTTAGAAAGTAACTGGCCTTCTTCCGTTGGCTTCTTATGAATATGCCGGTGGGCTCCTTTTCTATGATCGTGATGTTGGGCTCTTTTTTTTTATCCATCTCTTGGTTTTAGCCCTATCTTTTGCCTAGACCGCCTTTTACAGGTTTTCGATCTAGCGGGCTGCCTTAATTTTTGCCTAGAATATCTTAGGGGGCTGTTGCCTTATCTTTTGCCTAGATCGTTCTTTTTGGGATTTCCGATCTAGCAGGCTACCCTGGTTTTTACCTAAGAATATACTAGCAGGCCTTTCTTTTTTGTTATGCTTCCCTTTTTTAGATGCATGTTTGATCTTTGATTAAAAGTCTTTGCGCATATTTATGATTTATCAATAAAGAGGCATTTCCATAATATTTGGTCAAGAGAAAGGAAATGAAAGGGAATTTTATTTATAAATGAACAAAAGTTTTATTTCTTTTACAGAAGGATTTCAAAAGGTATCTAGAAGAATGGGTGGTCAGGGTTGGCTGTACTGTTTAGGCTTATACAGTCATGTCTGTGATATCTGCCCCCTGTTTCTCCTAATTGCTTCAGTTGAGATGCCTGAGCTCAGAGTGAAGACTATGCAGACTGCTTGCTTTTGGAAGAACGCTACTTTAGCCGCCTTTTCGGTTTTCGACTAAAGTAACCATTGCTCTTAGTTTTTTTTTTTTTTTTTTTTTATACCTCTTCTTTTTGCCTAGGACGTATCCTAGCGAGGGATATGGACCCTATCTTTTGCCCAGGGATGCCCTTTGCGGGTTTTCATTCCTGACGGGTCATGAGCAATGTCTTCAAGCATAATATTTCTTTACCGCGTCAGAATTGATTGGGTGTCGAAGCTCCTCTCCATCCATATTGGTGAGGATAAGTGCCCCTCCTGAGAAAGCTCGTTTGACCACAAAGGGTCCTTCGTAATTTGCCGCCCATTTTCCAATTTTATCCTTCTGGGCTGGGAGCAGTTTCTTTACCACTAAATCTCCTTCTTGATAAGTATGAGGGCAGACCTTTTTGTCATAAGCCTTTTTTATTTTCTTTTGATAGGCTTGTCCACGGCATATGGCATCCAGCCGTTTTTCATCGATAAGGTTTAACTGATCGTATCGACTTTGAATCCATTCGGCTTCTGTTAATTTCGCTTCCATAATAATTCGCAAGGAAGGTATTTCGACCTCTATTGGCAATACGGCCTCCATTCCATATACAAGGGAGAATGGAGTGGCTCCTGTTGAGGTTCGTACAGACGTTCGATATCCATGAAGAGCAAAAGGTAACTTTTCATGCCAATCTTTATAGGTTTTAACCATCTTTTGAACAATCTTCTTGATGTTTTTATTAGCTGCTTCCACTGCGCCATTCATTTTAGGCCTATAAGGAGAAGAATTATGATGTTGAATTTTGAAGTCATAACATAGTTCTTCCATCATTTTATTATTCAGATTGGTCCCGTTATCAGTAATAAGACGATGTGGAATGCCGTATCGACATATGATATTTTTCTTAATAAAGGTGACCACTACTTTTCTAGTCACATGTGCATAAGATGCTGCTTCTACCCACTTAGTGAAATAATCAATGGCCACCAAAATGAATCGGTGACCATTGGACGCCTTAGGCTCAATAGGTCCGATGACATCTATGCCCCACATAGCGAACGGCCAAGGGATAGCCATAACGTTGAGAGGTATCGGTGGAACATGTACATTATCTGCGTGTATTTGACACTTGTGACATTTTTTAGCATACTGATAACAATCTTTTTCCATTGTGGACCAAAAGTATCCTGCTCTGAGAATCTTCCTAGCCATAATATGCCCTGGTGCATGAGTCCCAAAGGTTCCTTCATGTATTTCTTTGATCAATATCTGGGCTTCTTCGGGATTGACGCATCTTAATAAAGTAGAATCACAATTCTTTTTATAGAGGGTTTCTCCTATCAACATAAATCCTATAGCCCTTTTCCGAATGGTCCTTTTATCATTGTCACTGATTCCCTCTGGGTATTCGCCCTTTGTCAAGTACCTCTTTATGTCCTGATACCAAGGGGCTCTATCTTTTTCATTATCCATCATCATACAAAAGGCTTGTTTGTCATGCCTTTTGACTTGGATGATGGGCATTTCATGTTCTTGCCCCAGTGCGAACATGGATGATAATGTTGCCAGCGCATCCGCAATCTGGTTATCCTCCCGAGGGATATACTCAAAACTAATGTTTTCCATTTGTGAAGTCATTTTACGAATATGCTCCAGATAGGGAATTAATTTGGAGTTTCTAGTTTCCCATTCACCCTTGAGCTGGTAAATAACAAGGGATGAGTCACCGAATACTTTGAGTTTGGTTACCCCGTGATCCAGGGCCGCTTGAATACCTAGAGCACAGGCTTCATATTCCGCCATATTGTTTGTACAATCAAAGGTTAATCTAGCTGTTATCGGGATATGCTTCTTTTCCGGCGATATTAGAATAGCTCCGATCCCATGTCCCAGTAAGTTTGAAGCTCCATCGAAAAACATGATCCACTTATCATTTTTAAGCTCCTCATGTTGAATATGCATTATATGCTCATCTGGAAAATCATCTTGGAGGGATTGATATTCGTCTGTTGGCCCATGTGCCAGGTAGTCTGCCAGAGGACTGCCTTTGATAGCTTTCTGAGTGACATGAATGATATCAAATTCTGAGAGGAGTACTTGCCATCTAGCTATCCTTCCGGTCAAGATGGGTTTTTCAAACAAGTATTTGATTGGGTTCATTTTGGAAATTAACCAAGTTGTATGTCTGACCATGTATTGTCGAAGGCGTTGAGTTGCCCACACCAATGCACAACATGTTTTTTCGAGTGGTGTATAACGGGTCTCATAGTTTAGAAATTTTTTACTGAGGTAATATATGGCTTGTTCTTTCTTTCCAGTATCATCTTGTTGACCGAGTACACATCCCATGGATTCGTCGAGTACTGATAGGTAAAGAATTAGGGGTCTCCCTTCCACAGGTGGTATCAATAATGGAGGATTAGTTAGGCATATTTTGATCTTTTCGAAGGCTTGTTGGCATTCATCGTTCCAAACTGTCGGTTGGTTTTTACGCAATAACTTGAAGATGGGCGTACATTTATCTGTTAATTGCGCAATGAACCGTGCGATGTAGTTTATTCGACCTAAGAACCCTCTAACTTCTTTTTCTCGTTCTTGGTGGGGGCATTTCTAGGATCGCCTTTGTTTTATCAGTGGTCCACCTCGATTCCTTTTTACCGACGATAAACCCAAGGAGTTTTCCTGATCGTACTCCGAACGTGCATTTAGCCGATTAAGCTTAATTTGGTATTTTCGAAGCCGATTGAATAGTTTCTTTAAGTGTAGGAGGTGATCTGTCTCATTTTTGGACTTGACAATCATATCGTCCACGTATACTTCGATTTCTTTGTGAATCATATCGTGAAATAGTGTAACCATAGCCCTTTGATAGGTTGCCCCTGCATTCTTAAGTCCAAAAGGCATTACTCTATAACAAAATGTCCCCCATGGCGTAATGAAGGAAGTTTTTTCTCTGTCTTCGAAAGCCAATTTGATTTGATTATACCCTGCATATCCATCCATGAAAGAATAAAGAGTATTTGTAGCAAGTGTGATCTACGAGCATATCGATATGTGGTAAGGGAAAATCATCTTTTGGGCTTGCACCGTTTAGGTCCCGTAATCTACGCATACTCCGATTTTTCCATTTTTCTTTACAACTGGCACGACGTTTGCCAACCATTCGAGGTACTTTGACACAATCAGAAAATTGGCCTCCAACTGTTTTTCTACTTCTTCTTTAATTTTTAAGGACCATTCTGGTTTTACTCTTCTGAGTTTCTGTTTAATGGGCCGAAATCCCTCTTTTAATGGTAATCGATGCTCCACTATACTTTTATCGATTCCAGGCATATCATGGTAGGACCACGCAAACACGTCCATATATTCTCTTAGCAATTGTATTAGTTTTTCTTTGACATCATCGTCAATTTGGGTTCCAATATTTACTTCTTTCTTATTATCTTCTTGTCCCAAATTGATGACCTCAGTTTTCTCCTGATGGGGCTGTATTGATTGCGCTTCTTTTTCTAGCAGTCTTTGCATGTCCGGGGAAATGGTCCCCTCCTCACTGTCTGACTCAATCCATTCGTCTTCAGCTTTCAGATCTTCCAAGGAGTTTTCAATCACAAACATGACTGTACGGGTTATACTTTGTTTTAGATTTCTTTATGAGATGTATGAGAGAGAAAAGAATGAAAGAGAAAAAAATGCCTTATTGTATTGATAGAAGAAAATATTTACAAAGCCCTTATTAACCAAAAATCTCGTGATCATGGGCAGGGATCACGAGAAATACATCGGAAGTTTTTTTTTTTGAAATATTTTTTATTGCAAAAGATGGTAAAAATGATGAGCCCTAATCTGCTGGTCTTCCTTGTCCCGTCTTTTATTCGGGCTTTGATAAGGGCTGGTCGTCCACCTTTGGAGTAGATGCGTCAAAGGTAATCCATCCCGCATCTATTAAATCTTGGACCTTATGCTTCAAAGCTATGCAGTTATCTACCGAATGTCCTGGAGCGTCCGAATGATAATTGCATTTTTCATTTGGCTTATACCATTCTGGATAGGGTGGTTCCATCTTCTTGGGAGGGATTCGCACAAGGAGTTTAGCATCCAACAATTTTATCAACAGACTTCCGTAGGAGGTAGGTATGGAAGTGAATTTCCTCTCTTGTCTGCGTGGCTTGGTTTGTTGCGAGGAGGCAGAAAGAGTGGTAATATTAATTGCATTCACGTCCCCTTCCTTTTTCTTTCCAAAATTCTTTTTAAAAGTTTGAGTAGAGGAATTGGAGGAAGTTTGTTGTACAATTCTTCCACTTTTCAAACCTTGTTCCACTCTTTCTCCTATGATGACTACATCCGCAAAGAGTGTTGATGTATTTCCTATCATTTTGTCGTAATAGGGGCCAGTCAGAGAATTGATGAACATGGATG
The DNA here is from genome assembly GCA_963425845.1 of Sphenostylis stenocarpa. NCBI lineage: Eukaryota > Viridiplantae > Streptophyta > Magnoliopsida > Fabales > Fabaceae > Sphenostylis > Sphenostylis stenocarpa. The sequence continues at coordinate 64,452,460 of OY731400.1, forward strand.
TAGTTTCCTTGTCGGATAGAGGAGGTTCCACTTGTGCTGCCAATTCCCTCCATCTTTGGGCATATGCTTTGAAGGATTCGTCGTTTTTCTTGCTTAATAATTGTAGATCTGCTCTTTCAGGGGTCAGATCAATATTGTATTTATAACGACGAAGAAATGCATCTGCCAAATGTCTCCAGGTTTGGATTTGCCCTCCTTCTAGTTGCATATACCAGTTTAAGGCTGATTCAGTCAGGCTCTCCTGAAAGCAGTGGATCAGGAGTTTTTCATTATCAAGATGTGCAGCCATCTTACTGCAGGACATTGTAAGATGGCTTCTTGGGCAGGTCGTTCCCATGTATTTTGGGAAATCCGAGTTTTGAACTTGTTAGGGAATTGGATATTTTTGACGAGACACATATCAGTCGCCTCTTTTATATCAAAGTTATGACCTTCCATGGCTCTCAGCCTTTCTTCAAGAGCAGTGATTTGTTGTTTTGATACTTCAGGAGCATGAATATGTACTGTTCTTGTACCAGATTGGTCGTGCTCATTTTGAGGTTCCTCTTCTTCTTCGTGGTGAGAGGCTTGTCCATTCTGAGGACCCTCTTGATGGAGATTCTGTTGATGCATCATTTCTAACATTTGAGCCATTTGCTCTTTCAGTGTAGTAAGCTCAGCGGTGAGCTTTCGGTTTTGTTCTTCTAGTTGTTCCATCTTCTTAGCCTTTTGAGCACGAGTGAGGACGGGCGGAAGACCAGCCACCTTCTAAATGATTTTAATGATTCTTATTATAACTTTTTATTTTAAATGATTAATGTGGAATAAATATGCCCTAGGATGAATGTGTTTATGCATACTTTTCTTAATGCATTGGTTTTCTCTCTTGGTTTTACCACTTATCTGGATGATGTGGTATGAATGATACGACTTTGCCAAGAATTTTGTAAAAAGGTATTTTTATGATTTTTAGGGTTTTTATATTTTTATGATTTTTAGGGTTTTTTCACTTTTTTGTCTCGTTGTATGATTACCCTATGCTAATGCATCAATACAAATGCAGCAAACGTATGCACACACAATTCATACATCCACGAGCGGAGCCACGCTTATTTAATCACGAGGTAGGGTTTTCCTACAGTAAACGTGCTTGGTTTAGGTGGTTCTAACTCGTTCTCACCAGGCCAAAGGTCCCCAAGGTGCCCCCATTATAGGGACCTCTCAATCTCTCAATCCTCGGGTCATGCACGAACTCCGTGGCGACACCCTTAGACCAAAAGAAGAGAGTTATCACCTTGAGTTGGTGGTTTTCCGACAACGGTAGTAGCCCCGTGTGCCAACTAACCGATCGTATCTCGCCACCCACTCCCTATAGATATTCACTCTTGCCCCCGGCATAGAGGGACCGTTGTGTGCAAGGGTTTTTGTGTGCAATTTATATTTCAAACAATTGCAGAAATAATCATACAGCAGTTATATAAAGCCATACAATAAAAACATACAGAAGGGTAAAGGCGTAATTTCAAATCTTTACTTAGTTTGAATTTATCTGTCACTAAATAGGATCAACTCTCTAGCTCCCCAGCGGAGTCGCCATCTGTCGCCGCCGTCCCTTTCCGACGTCCTGGGGACGTCTTAGAAACGTTTATGCGAGCGGTCGCGAAAAGATGGTTTAGACTCGCGTATTTGTTTTAAATGGTTTTCGAAAAGGGGTTCTTATGGAGTCGCCACCAATGTTTTGACCTTAAACATTGGAAAAGGAAAAAATGTTGATTTTAAGAAAAACCGCACTTGGCCATTATAACCAGAGTTGGGTAAGGGAGTTAGTTACGTGTGGGGAAGGTGTTAGCACCCCACAACGCCCCTTTCGGGTTCCCTATGACAGATTAATTCATTTAAATAAAGACTACGAGAAATTACGCGATTACCCTATTTCATTACATAATATTAAATGGCTATCTACATGATTTTATTCTAAGTTACATACATAAAATGATGAATAAATCTAAATAAAGCAATAAAAGAGATATTAAAATAGCTGTCTACATGATCCTATTCTATATGACATAATAAAGCTAAATAAAACAATAAAACAATAAATAAAACAATAAAAGAGAAGGGAATTGAAAAGAACCTCCGTAGCAAGCTTTATATTGAGAATCTCGAGCTGTGAGGATGCGTTTTGGCAACCCTCTCTCTACACAGTCTCTCCTCACCAATACAAGATCGACTCTACTAAAAATTTAAAGAAGAATCAAATGCCTGAATATAATTCCTTAACCGATTGTTACCTATTGAAGGCAATCTGAAAGATCATTCGAGAGAGGGAGAGAAGTAGACAAGTGCTCTAAAGTGTTTCGGAGCTCTCTGGAGTGTCCGTGGTGTCAAAAAGTGGCAAATGAGCCTCCTATTTATAGTTTTTCGCAGCTGGCGCACTTTGGGACGGCCGCCTGGGTTGGGACGGCCGTCCGGACCGGGATGGCCGTCCCAAATGGCAAATTTACACGTAACGGACCCCCAGAAGGCCGGACGGCCGTCCCACTTAAACCGGGTTTGGGACGGCCGTCCCACATTCGGACGCGCGTCCCAACTGCTTAATTGCAGCTGGGACGGCCGTCCCACTTTTGGGACCGTGGTCCCGGCTGCTTTGTCCAGTTCTGTGTTCTGGGACCCCGGAAGCTTTCCTTTCCTTTTCTGGACATAGATTGATGCCGATGTGTGTCCGTTGAAGCTTTATCTTCATATAGGAAGTCTTCTTGGCCTTCATTAAGATGCCGGGCGAGCTTTGTCTTTGTGTAGGAAGTCTCTTTTGGCTTTTACCGTGTGAATGAGTGAACTCCGTCTTCTGTTGTGGGAGGTCCTTCTTGGTTTTGGGAAGCCGGATGAACTCCATCTTTGGGTGAAATTCCTCTAGCTTTTATTTTGAGAGGCCGGGCAAAATTAGGGGTCTACAGACCTGCACAAATTCGAGATCGCCGTCTCGACTTCCCAGACGGCGGTCCCGAATTCAATTTTTCCCCTATATATAGGGGGGCGTCCTGAAGGTTCCTCACAACTCCTCTGCGCTCCAACTCTCAAAGTTCTCACTTTCAAACACTTTCTGGTTAAGATGTTTTGTGGAAGTCAGTCTAGGAAGAGGAGAGGTGCTGCTGGCCCTAGCAGTTCCTCGGCACCAGCCCCCCAGGATCCCACTCGGCTCTCTCCATTGCACCAGACTCGGCTGGAACACATCTAGGGGTACACATGGCACCCCATGCTCAGATTGGATTTCGGCATCCTTAACAAGTTCGGGTGGGAGGATGATGTTCAGGCCCACATTGATACCGTTGAATGGGGTTTCCTACTGCAGGCTCCACCCACCCATGTGTACCCTCAAGCAGTCTTGGAGTTCCTAGCCTCCATTTCCTACGCCGAGACCCCTGCCATGGTCCCGGGCCTGTCACCAACAAAGATGGTGACGTACTTTATGGGTGGGACATACCAGAGCACCACCCTCGACGAATTCAATGTGAGTATTGGATTCGTCCGACTAGAGGACGTGCTAACTCGGGAGTACCGGGAGGTCATCTGCCCACATCCTACCGACCTCACCGCCGGCGAAATGTGGGAGGGACTCACCAGGTCGCCCATGCTGCCCACACTGATGAGGGCTCAGCGCTACCCCCAGCCCTCCGCATTTGCCACAAGCTGCTGGCGGGAACCATGCACGGGAGGAAGGAGAGCCAGGGTAAGGTAACCCTCCCTGATCTTTTTGCTCTCTACTGTATGAGCCAGAGGCGCCGCTGCAACCCTGGCTACTTCTTCCTGAGGGCCCTTAACGACTTCGGGAGCAGGCCAGTAGGAGTCGTCCTCATGACTCCTCTTATCACTCCCCTGGCAGAAAAATGGGGGTGCGGTGGTCGGGAAGAATTGGCCTCCAACTTGCGACCCGAATCCATCAATGGGTCGATCCTGGTCAGCATGGGGATGCTGATGCGCCGCGGGACCCAGCTAGTCCTCCACCCATCGCTGGATTTCGCCTTGGACCTCCAGGACATCGTGGTAATGCACGATCTCCCGACACCTCCCGACTTCCAACAGCCACAACAGCAGCCACAGCAGCATCAACATCAGTAGCAGCAACAGTACACGGACGATTTTGCTTGTTTGAATCGCAATATGAATGATATGCGCCAGCAATTCCACCAGATGTCTGTAAGACAAGAGTAGATGTCCCTAAGATAGGAAGCCTTTGATACAAGACTGGAGACAATCTACCAGTACCAGGAAGGGATGCGGCAAGACTGGGCAACATTCCAGCAAGAGTACTGTGATGAGATCCGGGACCAAGCAGATTTCCGGAGACACATGTACCAGCAATTCCCTTCCTACGGGTCGTCTCCAGATGATAGTTCATAGGGATAGTGCTCATAGAATAAGGGCTACTGTAATAAAAACTTATATGAATAAAAAAAATTTATTCCATGCATCTTTTCGCTATCTTTTCCAAAAAAGTTAGCGTAACAAAAAACTTAATAGTAAAAAGATATACGCTCAAGAAAAAAGCCGAAATCCGAAATTGCGAGAAAAAAGAGATAAAACCGCGAAAAAGGAAGGATTAACACACTTCGACGACCAAGCAAAGAGTCAACAAAGACCACCCGACCAACCAGCAAGAGTCGAGTGATCACCACAAGAAAAATCAAAAGCAAAGAATCCCCAGCAATTAACAAGTTGGACGAACACCCACAAAATCCCCGGCACAGACCGGACAAACCTCAGTAGACAGGAGGACACATCTCAACAAAGGCGCATGAGCTAGAGCAGTAAGTCGCCACCACAACTAAAGGATCGGCTACCGCAAAAAGGAGCATCCGGAGGCTTAACACCAGATGGGAGTGTATACTCATCGGGCCTTACAAAAGGGGGCTTACCAGACGGGGGTTCATACTCGTCAAACACTAGATGGGGGTGTATACTCATCGGGCCTTACAAAAGGGGGGCTCACCGGGCGGGGGTTCATACTCGTCAAACCAGATGAGGGCTCGTACTCATCAGCCCAAAGGATTGGCTACCGCAAGAAGGAGCATCCCGGAGGCGCACTACACATTTTTTCTCCAGAAGATCAACCGCCACAAAGACGGAGCATCTGAAGGATCAGCCAGGCAAGAGGGTCAACTCCTTTACCCTCCAGTCGACCTCCTTGGCATAACAGGCCAACATTCGACCAGTCGGGTAAAGGGGGGGCAGCTGTAGACCCCAAATCTTGCCCAGCCTCACAATAAAGACCAGAAGACCTCCTTTTTGAAGATGGATGAAGCCTAAGAAGCCACTAGGAGAGACTATTAGGCCCCATACTAGGATAGGAGGGATTTTTGGCATAAAAATAAGGATTTTTGCCTTTTAGGGTCGAGATCGCCGTCTCGCCTTGCGAAGGTGGCGAGACGGCCGTCTCGTTTGGCGAGACGGCCGTCTCGACCTTGTCAGACGAGATGACCCGTCTCGACCTGACAGGCGCGAATCCCTATAAATAGGAGCCTCATTCCCCTCATTTTCACACAGTTCTTCCTCCTTCTCTCTAGACTTTTCTTCAATTTCTCTCTCTAGACTCCCTCCGAAGCATTTTCGGAGTTTTTGAGAGTTTTCTAGAGTGTTTTTGAGCGTTTTCAGCATTATAACGAGCGGAGGGCTGCCAAAAAGCACCCTAGTACTCAAAGAATTAATAGAAAAACTTGCTTCGGAGGTTTATACTTTCTCTCTCTATCTTTTACTGCTTTATTTTAAATTACGCAATAGACATTAGGGCCATGTAGTCATAGTTTAAAATTCCGCAAATAAAAGGGTAAAAGCGTATTTTCACCGGTTTAATTATTCTTAAATAGCTGGCCTATCATAGGGAACCCGAAAGGGGCGCCGTAAAGGAACTAACACTTCCTTTACGCGTAACTAACTCCCTTACCCAACTCTGGTTCTAATGACCAAAGTTGGTTTTTCGAACACCAACGCCTTTTCACTCCTTTTCCGATGTTTCCGGTAAAAACATCGGTGGCGACTCCAGATGAACCCTTCAAAAACTAGCTCTTGGGTTAGCCCAGTTATCAGACAACCCAAGAGCGCCCTTTCGAAAACCTCGCCTCCAGGTTCAGCCCGATTTTCAGACAACCTAAAGCAGTTGTAACCACACCAATTAAAACGCGAAAAAAAATGGAAAGTTGAAACCATCGCGTCGCTCCGACCGCCTCGTTTTGATGGCGGCGACACATATCATGAACATTGTATGCATAAATGTTGATGAATAGGGTCCTATTTTTCTTAAAAAAAAACTGAGCTAAAACCCTAGATGACCGTCTCTATTGGTTAGACGGACGTCTATATTGGTCAGACAGTCGTCTCGTCCATCGCAGATGGCAAGATGGCCGTCTCCTTTGGCGAGACGACCGTCTCATGTTACCGTTAGGTCGAGATGACCATCTCATTTTTTCAAACGGGCGTCTCATTCAAAAGAAATGGTGATACAACCGTCTCAATTTTTTTTGACGGTCGTCCCGTGTTTCCGTTGGAGCAAGACGGTCATCCCAAAATCTCGGATGATCGTCCCGAAGTTCGATTTTTTGCCTATATAAGGTGCGGTCCAGGGCAATTTCTAGGCACCTCATTCCTGCATTCTCTCTTTATCTCCTATATCTTCTTGCATAATTGAGTGTGTTTGAGTCATAATGCACTAAGGAGAGTCTTCTGCACCCAAAAAGAGAGGTCGAGGACCCACCAGGGGTGCTCCGGCTGCTCAAGCTCCACCTAACCCACAAACTCCCAACCAACTCATGCCTCAACACCAAGGCAAACTTGACAACATTTGACAACATTCGAAAGTATGCCTGGCATTCGATGTTGCAAATGGATTTCGACATCTTGACCACTTTCGGCTGGGATGAGGATGTAAGGGATTATATCCATGGGATAGGATGGGACTTCCTCCTGACACCTCCTCCTACCCGCTTCTACAGAGAGGCCACTATGGAGTTCCTAGCCTCCATAACACTGGTGGACATGCCTGCACTATATCCCGACATTCCCCCAGCCAAGACAGTCTCATATTTCATGAATAGGACTTACAGGACGACAATGCTGGATGAATTTAATGTCATCATGGGTTTCTGCCAACTAGTCGATATCCTGACAGCAGAATACTAGAACACACTATATGAGAGGTCGGCCAGCCTCACCACAAGCGAGATCTGGGAAGACCTTACTAGAGCCCAGCACGTGCCTGCCCAGTTGAAGGGGTCGACCCTAAACCCTGCACTTCGCATCTGCCACAAGCTACTAGCAGGGACCATTCACAGACGCAAAGAGAGTCAAGGTAAGATCACCCAACCTGATCTCTTTGTCTACTGCATGCATAAGGGATTCTGGTGCAACCCCAGATACTTCTTCCTGAAGGCATTGAAGGACTTCGAGAACCGCCCGATAGGGACTATTTGGATGGCTCCCCTTATCACTCCTCTTGTCGAGCGATGGGGTTGTGCCAACTGAGAAGACACACCCTTGACCCTCCGACCAGAGCCTATCAGTGGGTCTATGCTCGTCCAAATGGGCATGCTCATTAGGCAGGGATCCGGAATTGTCTTGCACCCGACACTCGCCATGGAGATCGACTTCTGCGACTTAGACACGTCGGATGAGGTCCCCATGCCCCCGAAATTCTAGCAGCAGCAGCAATACAGAGATGATTTCCTCGGCGTCCACCCCCACATGAATGACGATTATCAGAACATTCACCAACAACTGGAGATATTAACCATGAGGCAGGATTTGTTCGACCAAAGGCAAGAAAGCTTTGGTCAGAGGTTGGACAGGATCACCCAGAATATAGACGGCATAAATCAGAATGTGCTCAACATGATCTGTAGTCAAGAAGAATTTCAGCGGCATATGCTCCGCCATTTCCCTCCACCGGACCCATCCTCGGCGTCGCGATAAGATCCACCAGAATAGGGCCCTTTTGTAATCTTTCTTTTGTTGTTTTGTAATCCAACAAAAATTATGAATAAAATCTTCTTTAGCTCAAAATCCCGCTTGCCTTCTCTCTCTTTAGCAAAAGCCTACGTGCATAAAAAAAAGGGGGGCTAAGAAGTAAAAAGGCACACACATCATTCCAAAAAAGCTAAATTTCAAAATCGCGAGAAAAAAGAATAACCCGTAAAAAAAGGCGAAACTAACCAAGAGCTTCCAGGATCAAACAAGCTTCAACTACCATCCTTCCGCCAAAAGAGAGAAGGCAGCCCTCCACCAAAACAAAAAGGCCTTATCCCCCAAGCGGGTCATTGCCTACTTAGGCAAACAAAAACAACTTCGCACGACTCAACATCATCATCATTATGAGTCATTATTCATTCTCTATCGCACCAGCCAAGTGAGAATAAGGGCTTCATCAAAAGCCCTTCACCAACTTAGTCAAGAAAAGCAAGACTCCATCTCCCTCCCCGGAAGATTATCAAAATTAGATCCCCAGGGAAGCACAAATTCCCCAAAGGGTCGCCAAAGAGAAAAAAGTCATCCCCAAGTGAGCTTACTACAAGGGCAAGCTTATCCCCTGTAAGTCGTTTGCCTGCACATAGGCAAAACTGGAAGACAAAAAGCCAACATCCCCAAAGGGAATATCTGCCTACTCAAAGGCATCATCAATAAATCCCCAATGGATTCCTGCCCACTTTAGAGGCATTCACTAGAAATCCCCAGCAATCACCAAGTTGGATGGCTATCAGAAAAGCCAAAAATACACCTTCAAATACAACCACTCCCCATGGAGCAGGCGCATGAGCTAGAATAGTAAGCCGCCACCCTTTTTCTCTATCAAAAGGATTGAAAGAATTAATGGTTGAGTTCAAGAGGGGGGGTGAATTGAACTTTAAAACTTTTTCGCAAATCTTACTTTCTTTTGGAAGAATGAGTTATCTTTATTCAATCTTTGCAAAGGTAATTTGATTTAAACACAGTACAATTAAAGACAGAAATTAAAAGAGATGAAAGAAGAATATTAACACACAAGTTTATACTAGTTCACTCTAATCCAGAGCTACATCCAGTTCTTGACAAACCAGTCAAGTTTCACTAATACCAAGTGAAAAATTACAACCAGTAGATACTCACCAATCTACCCCAAGAACAATCTTGCAAAACCCACAAGACAGAATCTTGAAAACCACCCAAGAACCAAATCCAAGTCATCGTACCAAGTGCAGATTACAATCCAACCTGCACAATCAAACTTTACAAAAGAATATGAAAAGAATAAACCTGGACTTGAAGTTTCTAATTGTCCGAACCAATTCTATCAAGACTTTCTCTCTTTGAATGACCACAATTCTGATCACAACACCTTATGATATGAAAAAGATTCTTGAATGCGAGAAAATCACGTATGAAAGTTTCACTGATTGATTTCACAAGTTTTCTCAAGTAGTGTGTTGTATTGTATATTCAAAAGATAGATCAAATCTGTATATATAGAGTAAATCGAAAAACGAACGTTTCATCTGTTAAAAACTGTTTTAGAGAGTCAAAAGATAAGTTGGTTAGCAAGAAAACAGGTTTAGAAGAGAATCTGATCGATTAAAACAGAAGAATGATTGATTAGACCGAGTTATGATCGATCAGAATAAAACTATGATTGATCAGAATGAGTTATGATCGATCAGAATAAAACTATGATCGATCGTGAATGAGTTATGATCGATCGTGAATAAAACTATGATCGATCAGAATGAGTTATGATCGATTATAACAAAACTATGATCGATTAGAGTATTATTTCAATCGATTAAAAGATCGATTCAATCGATTGATTTCATTTAAAGTTCCTTTTAATCGATTAAGACATCGATTCAATCGATTGAATTCATTTAAAGTTCCATTTAATCGATTGATTCGAGTTTTAATGGATTAAAACAACTTAATGAAAAATGACAAGACTCTATTTCAATCGATTGAAAATCATTTCAACAGATTAAATTCCTGCAAATACTTAGTTTAAAAAATAGTCTCTCTCGTTTCAACAGTTTGAAAAATATTTCAACAGATTTAAAATCATTTCAACAGATTGAAAAATGCGAAACTTGATATTGAAAATTCATTGAGTTATTTTAACTTGTTGATTCCGCGAATCAATCAATTGAATTTTCGATTATGTATGACCATTTATTATGTTAAGTGATTTTAACAGATTGAAAATCCTTTTCAACAGATTGAGAAAAAACTTAGTTAATTCTTTTAATACTTAAACGTAAGTTTTTCATGCAGAAAAATGATTTTCAATGAGATGCATCATTTTAAGGTGCTTATCACAAAATATAATGGCCTATCAAGAGATTAAGTGCTTAAACTTAAAACCCTAATCATCTACACACCCACAACCTAAGTTATATCTATGTCTTCATCAAATCCACCAAGTGCTTCAATCTCCCCTATTTGATGGAGACAAATAACCACCGCACCCGCAAAACAAAAATACCGCACTGTAGACATATATTTTGTGGTGTGTGTGTAGTGACAGCTTTAAGCAAAATACTTCTCCCCTATTTGATCGCATCAAATAGATTGTTGTAGTTACAGTCCAATGGGTCCACGTGGGAACCCCAAATAAAAACCGAACATAAAAAAAATGAAAAGAAAACAGTAATAACGTAAACATAGAAAATCTTCATTCGTCCCCGGGCCTTGATTGAATTGCAGCTCCACAATCCCGTTGTAAATATCTTCTAGTTGATTATCAATATGCTGGAACCTTGCAATGAAATTTTCATCCAAATAATGTCGCCGAGCCCTCGTAGCAGCAAGTCATCTCCATATGCCTCCTTTGGTCGGCTTGCGCTCGCTCATTTGATGTAACATTGTTCTTTCGAACCGAGACAGAGGAGTGCCACTGGTCAGCGGTGGATTGTATGGAATCATCTCCATTGGGTTCACTTCTTCCATTGGATCGACGAACGTGCCGCAGAAGTTCCAGTGAATATTATCGTGTTGATTCCTTCCTCTTGCTCTTCTTCTTCACTTTCTTCACTTTTCCCAAGCATCTTCTTTCGAGATCCATTCACCATCAACTTTAATAAATCCCATTTTGTGAAGAACGGAATTGTTTATTTCATTTGTTGGTCGGACGGTTTCAACAAGTTCTCCTTCAACATCAACACCAAAATGTGTTAAAAAATTAGAAATCAGAATAGCATAGGGATACCTGAAGTCACTAAGTCTCTTGGCTTTGATCATGTGATCCTTGATGACAAAGACCCAGTTCACACGTATTCTCGTGATGAATGCAGTACATCGAACTAAATCTCCTTCATTTAGCACCGCATGATTGCTCCCCCGGGTGTAAGCCGCCAAGAAACGATGAAAGCGAGAATCCTTTCTTCCAGCTTTCAACTTTCCAGTGTTGAATGAGCTTACGTAATCATGCCTATTCTTCAGTGCAAGAGCGGAAATACTGAACTTTATTAAATTCTTCAACATCCGAAGTACACCCTTTGGTGACTTTCACACCTACATCTTTTATTCCAAAGAACTTCCTTCCGGACATTAGGTGTTATCTCAATGTCTACTCCTTTAACTTGGGTTGACAAAGTGGAACCTTCAAAGGATAAATTTGTGAAGAAAACTTTAATTAAGTCGTGGTAAATTCTACCATTCAACTCAAGAAACGACTCGAAGTTTTTGATGTTGCAGTAACTTCCGAATGCCTCCGAATCCTTCGGCATCAAACCAAGAGAACTTTAACATTTTTGGAATGTTGACTTGCTTCCTGCTTAATTCATGGATAAACAAATCCATTTTCTCTTGGTCCCCATTGAACCAAGTTTCAATCCTTCCTCCAACATTCTCGTTCTTGCCTTGCCGTAGAGGACTCGCCTCTGCTGGACTTCTTCCTACCGGACTTTGTGCGCTTGAACATATTTGATTTTTGGAATGAACGAACAGAGAAGAACCGAGAAAAGAGAAGCTCAAAGAAGAAAATAATACTATAGGAATGAGAATACACAATCTTTATCGCCTTAAAAAAATTTTGTCTTTACCGATTTATTGTTTCGTGCAAGTGATGATAAAGAGGAGAGAGAATTGCTACCGTACACTTTAATTACCCACACATCTCGATATCCAATCGAGTCATTCAACTTTTATTGGATATCTTTGATATTTAAGAGAGTAGTTGAAGTTTATCTTGTTGTAAATGCTTTCAGCTTACTCTGCAGAAATAGGTTAGAGACAAAGTACATACAACTAGCCCTAGAAGAAAAATAATCAATTGATATTTCGTGAAACCAACTGATTTTGTAATCGTAGATACTTATAAGTGAAATACACCGATTGAATCAAAAATTAAATCGATTATTTTGTAAAAGAAAATTATTCAGAGTACCATTAGTGAATTCAATCGATTGAATCGAAGATTTAATCGATTGATTTATAGAAGAAAATGTGCAGAGCAACAAGATTAATGAAATAAATCGATTAAAAACTTATTTAATCGATTGAACTACTAACACATCAATATTAGTGAGTAAGAATCAGAAAATCAACAGATTATTTCACAATTTCAATCGATTGAAACAAATAATATCAAGTTATTCATGCAATTATTAATCGATTGAACTTGTTATCGACTGTTAAAAAGCATACAATCACCGTAACGAATTAGTTATGCAATACTAGATATATCTAGAATTCCTAATTCAGTCCTAAGCATATTAAGTCTATCTCTAGGAAGTGGTTTAGTGAATAAATCAACTAACTGTTTTTTAGATTCAACGAATAAAATCTCACAAGTCACCCCTAGATACGTGTTCTCTAATAAAGTGATGTCTAATTTCAATATGCTTAGTTCTAGAGTGTTGAATAGGATTCTTAGTTAAGTTTATTGCACTAGTATTGTCACATACCAGAGGTACCTTGTTTAGAGTTACTCCATAATCTGTTAGTTGTTGCTTGAGATAAATGCTTTGAGCACAACAGCTCCCAGCCGCAATGTATTCAGCTTCTGCAGTTGACAGAGCAACACACGCTTGCTTTTTGTCGTGCCACGATATAAGATCGCTCCCTAGTAGATGACAAGTACCGGAGGTACTTTTTCTCGTCCAATCTACATCCTGCAAAGTCGAATCGGAAAATCCAACAAGTTTAAGGGATGCACCCTCAGGATACCATAGTCCAACATTAACTGTTCCCTTGAGGTATTTCAGAATCCTTTTGGCAGATGGTAAGATGAGATTCCTTTGGATTTGCCTCGAAATCTTGCACAAAGACACACACTAAACATAATGTCGTGTCTACTAGCAGCTAGATACAATAGTGAACCAATCAAACCTCTATATTTAGTTTGATCAACAGGTTTTCCTTTTTCATCTAAGTCTAGACAACAGTTAGTAGACATGGGTGTAGAAGACACCTTGCAGCTTTTGCATATCAAATTTCTTTAACAATTCATTGCAGTATTTAGATTGACTAAGAAAAATACCATTTCTTAATTGTTTAACCTGGAGACCAAGGAAGAAATTTAATTCTCCCATCATGGACATTTCAAATTCACTTTGCATTTCTTTTACAAACTTATTACACATGACATTATTAGTGGAACCGAAAATGATATCATCCACATACACTCGCACTGAATAATGTCGGTCCAGCATTTCTTAATGAACAGAGTTTTATCAACCTCACCTCGCTTGTACCCTTGATCAATTAGGAAGTTACTTAACCTCTCATACCATTGTCTAGGTGCTTGCTTTAAACCATAAAGGGCCTTTTTTAATTTGTAGACATGGTCGGATGCTTGTGATCTTCAAACCCAGGAGGTTGAGAAACATATACTTCTTCATTGATGAGTCCATTCAGAAAGGCACTCTTTACATCCATCCGTAGTAATCCGAAACCACTTAAGCAGTGCATAAGCTAATAACAATCTAACAGACCTTCAAGTCTAGCTACGTGTGCAAAGGTTTCATCAAAATCAATACCCTCTTGTTGGTTATACCCTTTGGCTACCAATCTAGCTTTATTTCTAGTAATAATGTCGTGTTCATCTAGCTTGTTTTTGAATACCCACTTAGTACCAATTACATTGATATCTTTGATTTTAGGAACTAATTCCCATACTTTATTTCTTTCAAATTGATTAAGCTCATCATGCATGGCACTAACCCAAGTATTCATCATTTAATGCTTCTTTAACTGTCTTAGGCTCTATTTGTGAAATGAATGCCATATGATTACGTAATTGGTTAAGAGAATGTCTAGTAGATACTCCCTTATTAATTTGCCCGATGACATTGTCTAGAGAGAGATCTCTTGGGACAATCCACTCTTTAGGAAGCTCTTCCGTAATATCTTCTTCCCGTTCTTCAGCAATTGTTGGTGAATCAGCTTTTGCAGGGTCTACCGATGGATCATCTTCTTCAACAAGATGCCGATCTCGTGTTATCGGCATGTTTCAACCGATAAGAATTATCGCTTAAATCTTCTTCATCTGCAGCACTCGTTGTCTTATTCTCGCACCACTCGAGGAGACTCATTAAACACAACATGTACTGATTCTTCAACCGATTTCAATCTTAAATTGTAAATTCTATATGCATGGCCGAATTTCATTTGGATGTTTTGAAAATGATTTTCAGGAACAAACTGATTAAACAAATTATTTTACTAATTTGGTCTTTAATATTCGTTTTGAAAATGCAATAGTAAAATGATCGAATAATACTTGAAAGAATCGATTGTTTCTGTATTGGAAGAGATCTAGAAGATGATACCAGAATTTAAATCGATTAAAACGAAAATGAGTCGATTAAATTTGATACCTTAGTGATTTTAGTTGATATAAATTCATTCTAATCGATTAAAACAAGCTAAAACTCAAATCATGAGAACATTTTAATCGATTGATTCGCATTTCAATCGATTAAAACTGTACGTGACAGATTTACTAATATCTTCCGTAAGTTATTTTAATCGATTAATACTCGGTTTATATCAATTAAAACAATCAGCTTAGACAAACGAACCTGATTCGTAGCTCGAACTTCAAGGGATTCCCGGACTTTGTTCCTGCAAAACAAGTTAAGAATTTTTCTCGGTACCCTTACGTATTTTGGGTCCTTAGGAGTCAAATTTTCTGTTTAACATGTTTTGGAACCCATCTCTTCCTACCTTGCGGCACAAAATATTTTCTAGCATGACAGAATTTTATAGTATGTCCTTTCTTCATGCAAGTAATGACAAGATGAGAAAGGGGATGCTCGTTGTTTTTCTGTATGAAAAGAAGTTCAAATATTTTTTAGTTTTTACCCCAGTCTTAGGTTTGTATCCAATTCCACTATGTTCAAACACACAGTTTTGAGACCCAAGAAGTGCATCTAAATTCTCTTTGCCTTGAGTAAATTTAGACAAAGTTTTAATCAAGTAATCAACCTTATCTTGCAGAATAATACACTTTTCACACTTCTTATTAGCAACATTATCAGCAGATGCATAGATTATATCTAGATGTTCTAAATCTGTTTTGCTTTCTAATAGTTCATTTTCCAGAACTTTAACTCTATTTTCTAACCAGCTTATTTAATCCTTTTAACCGATTATTTGTATGAGATAAATTTCTGGCTTCACTATGCATTTCATTGAAAGCATTTAGTAATGTGCTGTAATTCATTTCATTCTCTCGTAGGAGTTGAACTTACATGTGATGAAGAGGATTCACAACCAGCCATCAAGCACAGTGTTCACCTCCTCACTTTCGGATTCGTAGCCGGAAGATGAATCATTGTCTTGCCAGGCTATATAAGCCTTTTTCCCTTTGTATCTTGATTCTTTCTTGTTCCGATTCTTGGTCTTTTCCGACAATCACTCTTTATGTGACCCTGTTTACCACAAGAATAACAAGTAATATTATTTTGAACAGATTCAGCCTTTTTATCATTGTACCTTTATACTTGGCCAATTCTGTTCTTTCTTCTAAGAAATTTTCCAAATTTCTTAACCAATAAAGTCAGTTCTCTCGATTCATCTTCTTCAGATCCACTGTTTTCTTCAATTGTCTTGAGAACAATATTTCTAGTTTTCTTTTCTGCATTCTCTTGTTCTTTGAACCGATTGATTTCCAACTCATGTTCCCTCAACTTACCAAAAAGTGAAGCGGTAGTCATTTCAGATCAAGTCTCTTGATTCTCGATATTGCTGTCACCTTTGGTTGCCATGTTCTGTCCAAACACTTTAAAATTTTGATGTTCAACTCTTCTTTGTCAAAAGTCTTTCCTAACCCGATTAGATGATTAACTATGTGCGTGAACCTTTTCTCGCACATCTGCAATTGTTTCTCCTTGCTGCATTTTAAACAACTCATAGTCCCCGATTAACTCATGCTTTCTTGCCCTTTTCACATCGACGTTCCTTCATGTGTAACCTCTAAAATTTCCCACATCTCTTTGGCGAGGCACACTGAGACACCCTGAAAAACTCATCAAGATTTAAAGCAGAGGTAATAATATTTTTTGCAAGTATAATCATATTGGACTTTCCTATTTTCTACATCGCTTAATTCAGCCCAATCTTTTTCGACTACTTTACCATCTACAAGTATGAGTTGGTTTATAAGGACCATTAACAATTGTTTCCCAAATGCCTCTATCAAGAGATTCAATAAAGATTTTCATTCTAACCTTCCAGTAAAGAATAATTCACACCGAAAAAAGTGGAGGCCTGTTTATGGAGGCTCCTTCTAAAAAATTCATCTTTCCCTCAGCCATTGGACCGATTCCTTGAGTAACTTACAAGAACCAGCTCGATACCAATTGAAAGAATTAATGGTTGAGTTCAAGAGGGGGGTGAATTGAACTTTAAAACTTTTTCGCAAATCTTACTTTCTTTTGGAAGAATGAGTTATCTTTATTCAATCTTTGCAAAGGTAATTTGATTTAAACACAGTACAATTAAAGACAGAAATTAAAAGAGATGAAAGAAGAATATTAACACACAAGTTTATACTGGTTCACTCTAATCCAGAGCTACATCCAGTTCTTGACAAACCAGTCAAGTTTCACTAATACCAAGTGAAAAATTACAACCAGTAGATACTCACCAATCTACCCCAAGAACAATCTTGCAAAACCCACAAGACAGAATCTTGAAAACCACCCAGTAACCAAATCCAGTTACTGTACCAAGTGCAGATTACAATCCAACCTGCACAATCAAACTTTACAAAAGAATATGAAAAGAATAAACCTGGACTTGAAGTTTCTAATTGTCCAGAACCAATTCTATCAGCACTTTCTCTCTTTGAATGACCACAATTCTGATCACAGCACCTTATGATATGAAAAAGATTCTTGAATGCAGAGAAAGTCACGTATGAAAGTTTCACAGATTGATTTCACAAGTTTTCTCAAGTAGTGTGTTGTATTGTATATTCAAAAGATAGATCAAATCTGTATATATAGAGTAAATCAGAAAAACAGAACGTTTCATCTGTTAAAAACTGTTTTAGAGAGTCAAAAGATAAGTTGGTTAGCAGTAAAACAGGTTTAGAAGAGAATCTGATCGATTAAAACAGAAGAATGATTGATTAGACTGAGTTATGATCGATCAGAATAAAACTATGATCGATCAGAATGAGTTATGATCGATCAGAATAAAACTATGATCGATCAGAATGAGTTATGATCGATCAGAATAAAACTATGATCGATCAGAATGAGTTATGATCGATTATAACAAAACTATGATCGATTAGAGTATTATTTCAATCGATTAAAAGATCGATTCAATCGATTGATTTCATTTAAAGTTCCTTTTAATCGATTAAGACATCGATTCAATCGATTGAATTCATTTAAAGTTCCATTTAATCGATTGATTCGAGTTTTAATGGATTAAAACAACTTAATGAAAAATGACAGCACTCTGTTTCAATCGATTGAAAATCATTTCAACAGATTAAATTCCTGCAAATACTTAGTTTAAAAAATAGTCTCTCTGTTTCAACAGTTTGAAAAATATTTCAACAGATTTAAAATCATTTCAACAGATTGAAAAATGCGAAACTTGATATTGAAAATTCATTGAGTTATTTTAACTTGTTGATTCCGCGAATCAATCAATTGAATTTTCGATTATGTATGACCATTTATTATGTTAAGTGATTTTAACAGATTGAAAATCCTTTTCAACAAATTGAGAAAAAACTTAGTTAATTCTTTTAATACTTAAACGTAAGTTTTTTATGCAGAAAAATGATTTTCAATGAGATGCATCATTTTAAGGTGCTTATCACAAAATATAATGGCCTATCAAGAGATTAGGTGCTTAAACTTAAAACCCTAATCATCTACACAGCCACAACCTAAGTTATATCTATGTCTTCATCAAATCCACCAAGTGCTTCAAGGATCAGTCACCATAAGCAAAGGGGTATCCAGAAGATAGAGTTCCACATATCAGCCAAAGGGTCAGCTACTGTATCAAAGGAGCATCCTGAGGAATCACACCAAGACCAAGGGGTCAGCTACCACATCAAAGGAGCATCCCGAGGTTCTCTAAATCTAAAGGGTCAACTACCGTATCAAAGGAGCATCCTGAAGCTTCACACATACCACCCGAGGGGTCAACTACCGCTTCAAAGGAGCATCCCGAAGGAACATCTTCATCAGCCAAAGGGTCAGCTACCGCGTCAAAGGAGCATCCTGAGGCATCAAAACAAGGGGTTAGCTACCGCATCAAAGGAGCATCCCGAGGTTCTCTAGCTGTTAAAGCTAAAGGGTCAACTGTCGTATCAAGGGAAAATATCAGTGAAATTTGACTCTCAAACATGATGTTCAAATGTAAAACTTTCAACAACCAAAATTCAAGAATTATTTCGTCTCTCCTTCTATATTGACTCAACAATAACTTAACAGCCAAACCAAATATTGTTCAAACAAACCCGATTTAAAATTGACACAATTCACAATTAACTAATAATGCACCAAAAACTTAAAATGCAAGAAGAAAAACAACGTCAAAACACTGGGTTGCCTCCCAGGAGCGCTTGTTTAATGTCTTTAGCTTGACACCTGTCTACTTTATGGATCATGTAGGTGAGTGATCAAGGTGAGTCTTTCAACTTCACCTCCCAAATAACCTTTGATTCTTTGTCCATTAATTTTCCATGTTCTCCCTGTTGCTGGATCTTCCAATTCCACAACACTGTAAGGCTTAACATTTCTTATCAAGAATGACCCTGACATTTGGACTTTAATTTCCTAGGGAAAAGCCTTAACCTTGAGTTGAACAACAACACAGACTGGCCTAGAAGAAAATCTCGTTTCAAAATTTTCTTATCATGATATGCCTTGACTTTCTCCTTGTACAACTTAGAGGATTCATATGCATTGAGCCTCATCTCTTCTAACTTATGCATCTGAGTTCTTCTTTTCTCTATTGAAGCTTTAGGGTCAAACTTGAGGATTTTTAAAGCCCAATAAGCTTTGTGCTCCATTTTCACTGGGAGATGACATGACTTGCCATAGACAAGTTGAAAGGGAGAAAGACGAGTGGGAGATTTGTATGCAGTTCTATAAGCTTAAAGCACATCATCCAGCTTCATTGACCAATCTTTCCTTGAGCACGAAACAATTTTCTCTAAGATTCTTTTAATTTCTCTATTTAGCACTTTTGCTTGTCCATTCGTTTGTGGATGATAAGGTGATGTAACCTTATGCCTAACCCCACAATGCTTCAGACATTTTTGAAGTTGATCATTACAGAAATGTGATCCTCCATCACTGGTCAAAACTCTAGGCGTGCCAAATCTACAGAATATATTCTTCTTTAAAAACTTTATCACAATTTTGGCATCGGCTTTTGTGGCTGCCACTACTTCCACCCACTTAGACAC
Organism: Sphenostylis stenocarpa; assembly: GCA_963425845.1. Classification (NCBI taxonomy): domain Eukaryota; kingdom Viridiplantae; phylum Streptophyta; class Magnoliopsida; order Fabales; family Fabaceae; genus Sphenostylis; species Sphenostylis stenocarpa. The sequence continues at coordinate 64,472,333 of OY731400.1, forward strand.
GTAGTCAACTGCTACCAAGATGTACTCATTGGAGAATGAGGATGGGAAGGGCCCTACAAAATTGATTCCCCAACAACCAAATACTTCTACTTCCAACATGATATTCAAGGGCATATCATGTATTCTTGAGATTCCCCCTGTTTTCTGACAATTATTACATTGTTAAACATAGTTGTGGGCATCCTTAAAGAAGATAGGCCAGAAAAAACCAGATTGGAGGACCTTTGCAGCAATCCTCACTCCATTAAAATGGCCACCATAAGGAGAGCTGTGACAATGCTAGAGAATGCTTCTGGCTTCCTCACTTGTCACACACCTTATCAACAAGTTATCACTCCCTACTTTGAAAAAATAGGATCATCCCATACAAAATAGTGTGCATCTTTGAAGAACTTCTTCCTTTGATGCCAAGTAAAATCTTCTAGAACAACCCCTGCAACTTTGAAATTTGCCATGTCAGCAAACCATGGCCTCTCTTGAATAGCAAATAGTTTTTCATCGGGAAATTCATCTATAATATCCTGCTCTCTCGAAGTCACCTCTTCATTTATCAATCTGGATAAATATCCGCCACACGATTTTACTACCTTTTTATCTTTGATTTCCATATCAAATTCTTGTAGCAGTAATAACCATCTTATCAATCGTGGTTTGGATTCTAGTTTAGCAAGCAATTATTTGATAGCTGCATGGGTGATGTATACAATAACTTTTGATCCTATCAAATAAGATCTGAAATTTTCTAAATCGAATACAATTGCAAGGAATTCTTTTTCAGTTGTTGCATAGTTGATTTGAACTTCATTCAGAACCTTGCTTGCATAATGAATGACATGAAGTGCCTTTGCTTTTCTTTGACCAAGTACAACCCCTACAACATAGTCATTAGCATCACAATTCAACTCAAAATTCAAATTCCAGTCAGGTGTTGTAATGATGGGGGTTGAACACAATTTCTCCTTTATAATTGAAAAGGTTTGTAGGCAGTCCTCGTCAAAACAAAACTTCTTTGTTCAACAAATTGCTGAGAGGTTTTGCGATCTTAGAAAAGTCCTGGATAAATCTTCTATAAAATCCTGCATGTCCTAGGAAGCTCCTTATGCCCTTCACATTGATTGGAGGTGGTAGTTTAGAAATAACTTCCACCTTTGCTTGATCCACTTCAATACCCCAAGATGAGATCTTGTGTCCCAGCACAATACCTTCTATGACCATGAAATGACACTTTTTCCAATTTAGCACCAAATTTGTCTCCATACATCTTTTTAGTACCAGATCCAAATGTTGCAAATATAAGTCAAATGATGGCCCAAATAGTGAAAAATCATCCATAAAGATTTCTATGTAGCTTTCAACAAGGTCAGAAAAGATAGCAGACATGCATATTTGGAAAGTGGCTGGAGCATTACACAATCCAAATGCCATTTTTCTATAAGCAAAAACTCCAAAAGGACATGTAAAGGCAGTCTTTTCTTGATCTAAAGGATCCACCACAATCTAATTGTAACCAAAATATCCATCTAAAAAATAATAAAATGCTTGGCCTGCTAATCTTTCAAGCATTTGATCCATGAAGGGTAATGGGAAATGGTCTTTTCTTGTGGCTTGGTTGAGTTTTTGGTAATCAATACACATTCTCCATCCATTGACTGTCCTTGTGGGAATTAATTTGTTCTCTTCATTGCGAATAATTGTCATCCCACCTTTCTTAGGAACAACCTACACAGGACTCACCCAACTGCTATCAGAGATGGGGTAAATCATACCTGGTTCAAGAAGTTTTAGTACCACTTTTTTAACAACCTCCTTCATAGTAGGATTGAGACGTCTTTGGGGTAGTGCAATAGGCTTGTAATCTTGTTCCATGTAAATCTTATGCATACAATAGGATAGACTTATACCTTTCAAATCTGTTAATGTCCACCCTATGACTCCCATATTATTCTTTAGAATTGCTATCAGTTTCTTTTCCTCAATTGGAGATAATGTGTTGTTGATTATCACTGGTTTATATCTCTCTTCATCAAGAAATACATACTTTAAATGTGGGGGCAACAGTTTTAACTCAACTTTGTTTTCTTCAATTTTCTCTTCTTTTCCCAAGTTTTCAATCTTGCACTGTGGGGTGACATCTCTTTTGCTCTATCCAAATCCATTAGACATTCCTTCACTTCTGACTCTTTCTTCCATGTCCTGAGTGTAGCATCCTTCCATCAATGCTTTCTCTAAAGGGTCTGACTTGTATACTTGTTTTTCAGTTGAGATGAGTAACTCCTCCAAAGTATCTATTTTGAAGCAATCTTGCTTGTCTTTCGGGTGTTGTACAACTTCAAAAAGATTAAAATTAACTTCATTATCTTCAACTCTAACTTTCAACTTTCCATTGTCAACGTCTATAATCACTTTGGCAGTCTTTAGTCTTCATAAATGGCCTTCCCAGGATCAATGAGACTTCCACATCTTCCTCCATGTCCATAATTACAAAATCAACAGGAAATATGAATTTGTCCACTTTAACTAAAACATCTTCTACTACTCCATAAGAAAATTTTATTGATTGGTCAGCCAATTGTACAGTCATTCTAGTTGGTCTAACATCTAGGTCTCCTATTCTTTTGAGCATGGATAATGGCATGAGGTTATGCTGGCCCCTAAATCGAGTAATGTCTTTCCCACTGGTAGTGCACCAATGGTAACAGGGATAGTAAAACTGCCAGGGTCTTTGGATTTTTTTGGCAAGGATTTTTGAAAAATTGCACTGCACCCTGCTTCCAGTTCTATTGTCTCTTCTTTAACAAATCTTCTCTTTTTGGTGCGAAGTTCTTTCATGAATTTGACGTATGTTGGCATTTTCTCCATGGCTTCCACAAAGGGTATATTAATATGCAACCTTTTGAATATGTCCATAAACCTACTGAATTGTCTTTCTTTGTCTTTTCTTGAAGGAGTCTGGGGGTATGGTAACTTCTTTACAAGTGGCTTTTGACTCCCTCCTTTTTCTTGGGCAGATTCATTCTTGTTGCTCTCTCCTCTTTTTATCTTTTGTGTTTCCTCTCCCTCTTCGTTCTTCTTATTAGGGATATGTCTTTCTTTATTACTCTCCTCTTCTCCTCCACATTTAATTTCTCCTTCTTCATCTTCTTTTCCCAAAATCTCTCCCTCTTCGTTCTTCTTATTAGGGATATGTCTTTCTTTATTACTCTCCTCTTCTCCTCCACATTTAATTTCTCCTTCTTCATCTTCTTTTCCCAAAATCTCTTCTTCAACAGCTAGATTGTCACCAATCCCCTTACCTACGACTTTCCACTCCTTGTAACGATTGACTTGCAATGCTCCATGGGGTTGGTTTGTGTGTTGGCTGAAAAATGTCCTCCTTGTTGCTCAGATAACTGTTTAGCCAATTGGCCCACCTGGGTCTCTAAATTTCTAATCGAAGCCTCTGTATTTTTCTGACTAGACAAGGAAGCTTGCATGAATTTCTCCAAAGTGTCCTCCAATTTGACCATTCTCTCATGCACTGGAGGGTAATGTTATTGTTGTTGTTGATATGGAGGTTGTTGATATGAAGGTTGTCTATTAGATGGACTAGCACCTTGTTTCCATCCAAAGTTCTGATTCCCTCTCCATCCTTGTGAAAAATTGTTTTGATAGTTGTTAGAATTAGGAAATTTTCCTTGTCTTCCTTGACCATTAACACCTTGAGCACCCATATAATGAGCTTCTTCTTCTTATAGGTTGCCTTGGTAAGAACAATGTTCATTTGAATGATCACCTCGACAAAAGTCACAATTAATTTGTTGGTTGAAAGTGGATTGGAAAACATGTAATTGTTGAAGCAGTTTTGCCATTTGCTTGGTCAATGCTTCAATCTATTGAGTCAAAATTTTATTCTGATCTAGGATAGCATCTGAGGTGCTAAGATTAAACATTCCTTTCCTCTAAACTAGGTGTCTATCATGTTGGGTCTGCTGGTCTGTAGAGGCTAGTGCATCAATAATTCTTGTGGCATGTTCAGCATTCACAAACATCATGGTTCCTCCTGCTGCATCATCTAAGATCATCTTTGTATCAGATCTCAGGCTAGTGCAGAAGATGTTCAACTGGGCAATGTCTTCAAATCCATGATTTGGGCACCTTCTTAACAGTGATTTAAATCTCTCCCATGCTTCACCAAAAGGATCATCCGCTCCTTATCTGAAATTATAAATGTCGGATTTTTCCTTTATGTAGCGGGATGGTGGAAAAAATCTGTTCAGGAACTTATCTTCTACATTACCCCAGCTGGTCAAACTCTGATTAGGATATGCTTTTAACCACTCCTTTGCCCTGCCAACCAAATAAAAAGAAAATAATTTCAAGTATGCAGATTCAATATCTCCTTCTTTAAACTCCATGATGGTAATCAACTCATAAAAAGTGGACAAATGGATATAGGGATCTTCATGACCCATTCCGGTGAATTGATGAGTACTAATCAAGCTTAAAAAGGTTGGCTTCATCTCCAAGGATTGTTGGCTGGTATTGCAATGATGGAGAAGTGTCTCGGACCTTGTTGAATAGTGTAGTCTCCGAGTGTTCATCTAGGTGGGTTTGCTCTTTCATCCTCCATGTCTTCTATGATTGGGTTTGGTAAGTTAAGTGTGGGAGAAGAGTTAACTGATTCTCCTATTGCTTGTTCTTGAGTTTCCTTTCTTCTTTTACCACGGTTCCTCCAAGCAGCCTTTTCAATCTCAGGATCAAATTCTAATTGATCTATAGATACCTGTCATCTTAAAAGCATAAATCAAAGAACAACTCGAGCAAGAATTAGGACAGGACAAAGAATAAAAAGAATAAATTTAAAGTAACTAAAATTAAATTATTCAAATGCTTAATAAGCTAAACAAAGAATTTCCAATGAACGTCGTTCCCCGACAACGGCGCCAGAAATACTTGTTGTTCGTTTGGCAAGCGTACCAATATTATCAATCATAGTACAGTATTTCAATCAAATAAAAGTTGATCCCACGAGGAACGGTTTCACTGGAAATTTTGAACCATATACTTACTAAGTGTATTGACACAAAATTTGTTTTTCAAAAATATTTGGGTTGAAAATAAGCAGTAAAGAGCTATAAAATATATCTAGAAAAGATAAAATATAAAAACTTAGGATTGAATTAATTCATTTTCCCTCTTTGTATAATGGCCAGGTCAAATTAATAACATCAATTAACCTATTAATGTTGATGTCACCTACTTAAATCATTCACATTGATTCCTCAAACATGAAATTCATAAGAAAACCTTATAAACATAGATTCCTCATACATTTATAGATTTTCTAGCATTAAGTTTAGGGTGTTAAGCATTTAATACATCTGTTACCATTCCTAGTAATTAATGTAGAAAATATTCTTAACCTAATCAAGGGTTTCAAGATATATTTTCCAATATATATGAACATCAAGGATAAAAACATAAACAGGCATAAAGGATAAGAATAACAACATCAAAAACATAGATTAATATCTCAAAATATCACCAAGATATCAAAGAGTTCAAAGGAAGTGCACTCAATTATAAGAGAATGAAATTAGTCACTCATGATGGCCATTACAAGGATCCAGATGAAGAAGAGATGAAGAATGAATGAAGATTGGACGAAAATTGGAGTTGCAGCCGCGCTTCCTTCCAAAAACCTAAGAAAAATTAATTCCTTTCTCAAAACGCATATTATCTTTTTATAGAAGAATTTGGGACATGCATCATTCGTTCAAGCGGTACCTTCGCTCAAGCGAAAAATGTTCACTTGAACGGTTGAATTCCTGAGAGCTTTAGTGTATTTTTGCTCAAGCAAGAATCCATATCGCTTGAGCGAATATTAGGCTGACAAACTTCTCCCTTCTTTCAATTTTTGCTTTAATTATCTTGACAATTATGATCAATGTTCTTATACTAAGGTATTCTACAATTTAATCTTACATGGGAGAAAAATATATTAGAATCAACATAATTTAAGTTGTTAGATAACAATTAAAAACATAATTACATTAAATTTGACTACTCAGTAAACACACACACACACACGCACACACACGCACACACACGCACACACACGCACGCACGCGCACACACACACACATACATGCACACACGCACACACGCATGCATGCACACGCCAACACACGCACGCACGCACGCCCGCCTGCCCGCCCGCACGCGCACACATGCACACACACGCACACACATAACACGCACACACACACACACACACGCGCACACACAATAAATATATTCATTCATACATATATACCATTTTAAAAGTAAATAAAATTTAAATTTATACTACTCTTAACTCTATACTTACTCTTGCTAAGGTCTATCACCTAAAAAATCTACTCCTGTGTAAAAATATAATCATCACAGTTAAAAACATATACAAAACACACAGGATAAGCTAATAATTCAATTTAAGTATGCAAGATTCAAATTATAATTCAACTTCAAGTTTTCATATATCACATCACATGCTCATACATGTTCTGATGTGAACATGACCTATGATAAGGGCTAGAGCAAGGGAAACAAAGGAAGCTCTTCAACAAGTATTATTGGTTGACCAAATTGTGTTTTGGATTAATCAATTAATGGGCTTTAGTTTGATTTTGTTTTAAGTTGTAATAAGGGCCCAATTGAAAATTTAGTCATCAGCCTTTGGGAGACCAAGGGGTGCATAGCTGATTGACTTTTGGTTGCCATAATTTCAGATACAATCAGTCATTAAGTAGTTTCAATTCCTAAGTTCATGGATCATTATTAGCCTTTATTTGTTTCCATTAAATAGTTTTTAATTCCTAGATTAATGGGTTATTATTAGTATTTATTTTCTTTTATTGAGTCTTTTGTAATTCTGATGGCAATGCTTCTATATCAGCTGAACCATTCTTATCAAGAAATAACAAGTGAAATTTTATTCAGAAATATTAGAGTTTATCTCTTTTATCTTAGTGAGAGTGATTCTCCTAAATTCTTGAGTGATTCAAGAACCCTTGGCTGTATCAAAGGACTGTCACATCCTTTGTGTGTTGCCTCCCTTGGGAAGAGTGATTCTTTCCTTCCACCTTCTTTCTAATTCCTAAATTTCTTACAAGGTTCTAACCCTAAAGATCATAAATTACCCCTTGTGATTCATATCATTTGGTATCAGAGCTCCGGTTTAAGGGTTTAAGCATCAAATTTATGGCAGAAGAGGAAAATTACAATCAAGAAGCAGGAATTAGTCCAATTCAAATGAGAGTATTGGTACAACATTTGGAAGGATTAATGATACGACATAACAATGAACTCCATGAAAGATTGAACCGGTTGGAGAATAGAAATCCTGAAGACGAAGAAGAAAGGAGAAATAGGAGAATGAATGATGGAGTAACAAGACCAAGTAGGCTTGAAGGGGTCAAGCTTAACATTCCTCCGTTCAAAGGAAAAAGTGATCCAGAAGCATACTTGGAGTGGGAGATGAAAATAGAGCATGTTTTCTCATGCAACAATTATGAGGAGACCCAAAAGGTGAGGCTTGCAACAACAGAATTTTCTGACTATGCTCTTGTTTGGTTGAACAAGCTACAAAAGAAGAGAGATAGAAATGAAGAACCAATGGTTAATACATGGACTGAGATGAAAAGGATCATGAGGAAGCGGTATGTGCCGGCTAGTTATGCAAGGGACTTGAAATTTAAACTCCAAAAACTTACTCAAGGCAACAAAGGGGTTGAGGAGTATTTCAAAGAAATGGACATGCTCATGATTCAAGCAAAGATTGAAGAAGATGAAGAGGTAACTATGGCCCGATTTATTGGTGGTTTGAATATTGATATATGTGATATTGTTGAGTTGCAGGAGTTTATTGATATGGAGGATTTACTTCATAAAGCAATTCGAGTGGAGCAACAACTCAAAAGAAAAGAAGTGACTAAGAAGAGTTCTACCAACTTTGGATTTTCAAGTTGGAAGGACAAAGGCAAAAAAGATGGGACTATTACTTCTAGTAGTTCCACACCTATTCCTACAAAGACTCATTCAAAATATGAAGAACAACCCTCTAAAAAAAGTAGAGATGTGAAGTGTTTCAAGTGTCAAGGCCTAGGACACTATGCTTATGAGTGCCCTAACACAAAGACCATGATTCTTAGAGAGGGAGAATATATAAGTGAATATGAGGTTGAAGAGGGAGAAAAGAGTGAAGACACTAAGGAGGAGGAAGAGATTCCAAAGGGAGATTTATTGATGATTAGGCGATTACTTGATAGTCAATTGAAACCTATGAAAGAAAACCAAAGAAAAAATATTTTTCACACTAGATGTTTAATCAATGACAAGGTGTGCATGATGATCATAGATGGAGGTAGTTGCACCAATGTGGCTAGTGCTAGATTAGTATCAAAGCTAAATTTAGCTACCAAACCACATCCTAGGCCATATAAACTTCAATGGCTTAGTAAGGATGGAGAGGTGCAAGTGAGACAACAAGTTGAAGTGGACATTTCCATTGGAAAATACAATGATAAGGTGCTTTGTGATATTATTCCTATGGAAGTCAGTCATTTACTTTTGGGGGGACCATGGCAATTTGATAAAAGGGTTAATCATAACGGGTTCACCAACAAGATTTCTTTCATACATCAAGACAAGAAGATTGTGCTCAAACCTTTGAGTCCACAAGAAGTATGTGAGGATAAAAAGAAAATGAAAGAAAAACTTCTTCAAGAAAAGAGAGAGAAAGAAAGCGTTAGTGAAACACTTGAGAGGAAAAAGAGTGATCAAAAGAAGAGTGAAACACTTGAAGTGAAACTGAGCTATTTAGCCATAAAAAGTGAGTATAATGTTTGTTCTACATTTAATTTGTCAGACTTATCTCTTTTTAATGTAGATGACGAATCCGATTTGAGGACAAATCCTTTTCAAGAGGGAGAGAATGATGTGAGCATGACCTATGATAAGGGCTAGAGCAAGAGAAGCAAAGGAAGCTCTTCAACAAGTATTGTTGGTTGACCAAATTGTGTTTTGGATTAATCAATTAATGGGCTTTAGTTTGATTTTGTTTTAAGTTGTAATAAGGGCCCAATTGAAAATTTAGTCATCAGCCTTTGGGAGACCAAGGGGTACATAGCTGATTGACTTTTGGTTGCCACAATTTCAGATACAATCAGTCATTAAGTAGTTTCAATTCCTAAGTTAATGGATCATTATTAGCCTTTATTTGTTTCCATTAAATAGTTTGTAATTCCTAGATTAATGGGTTATTATTAGTATTTATTTTCTTTTATTGAGTCTTTTGTAATTCTGATGGCAACACTTCTATATCAGCTGAACCATTCTTATCAAGAAATAACAAGTGAAATTTTATTCAGAAATATTAGAGTTTATCTCTTTTATCTTAGTGAGAGTAATTCTCCTAAATTCTTGAGTGATTCAAGAACCCTTGGCTGTATCAAAGGACTGTCACATCCTTTGTGTGTTGCCTCCCTTGGGAAGAGTGATTCTTTCCTTCCACCTTCTTTCTAATTCCTAAATTTCTTACAATGTTCTAACCCTAAAGATCCTAAATTACCCCTTGTGATTCATATCATGTTCATATTCTCAACATTTGAAATTTGAAGATTTATTAACTTTCCTTACCTTCCAGTTTTAGGGCTCTCAAGCTTAAAAACTTTAAATCCTCAATTTCTTAGGAAGTCAAATCCTACTCACAGAAAATTCTAATTAACAAATCAAATTTATTACAATGTTCATAAACTAGTCAAAATTCATCTTTATCCCACCAAAGTCACACATGCAAGACTCAAATATCCACATGCAAACCTTAGCCCCTAAAGTTGTAAAAATACTCTTGAAATTAAAAAAAAAAAACTTACTTTATTTAAGATTCTGATCAGATGAAAATATTTTTCTTACCATTAAGAACACAATGATGTACTTGGATCTAGAGAAAAAGATAAGAATTGAGTAAAGAAGTTTTAAAGAGAAGTAAGAGGATTTACAGTTAAAACATAAAAAATTTCTATTTAAAAATTTTTCAAACTTTTACTCTATATAATTACTATTTCTCTTTAAACTACTAGAGTGTTCATCATATAATATTAGTTATTATTAATTAATAATAAGATAATAATATTATTACCTTATTAATAATAGAATAATATTTATCATTATTTATTTGATTATTATTTATAATTAAAATAAAATGAATAAAATAAACTGGTATGCTGATATTTATCCAGAGGCTAATTTTGAGTTTTTATAAATAGGCTACTTTCCGTAGTGTCCATTTATTCCATGTATAGAAAGACTTAATGTTCCAAATGCTAACCTGATTGGGAATCACTTACATTAAACTGTCACATTTAAATTTTATTATAAAATATAAATATATAAATAAAATAGACAATAATTATATATATTAAAATTATTATTATAAATTATAATAATACTAATTTTTTTATAATATAATTATAATAATTATTAAAATACAATAATTAAATTGATATAATTTTATTATTATAAATAATAATAACAATTTTTTATTTGAGAATAGAATTTTTATTACAAGTAAAAATAAAATAAATAATAATAATAATTAAAATATTTACATTATTACTATAATGATAATAATAATAATACAATAATATAATAATATTAATTTTAATAATAATAATATAATTTTTTTATTATTTAGTTTATTAATACTATAATAATAACAACTATTATAATATAATAATAGAAGTTGTACTATCTAGACTTCTTCCCAAATTAAAAAAACAAAAAAAAATTGAAATGTTCTTTGATGTACCCAAATCTGTAATTTTATTTAAATTTATTTCATTTTGATAAGTTAAAAAAAAAACACCATTTTAGTACAAAACTCATAAATGCTAGACTATGAGAAAACTTTTATATATAGGCCAAGTGGCAAGTAAAAAGATCAAGATTCCAAAGAAGTGTAGAATCAATTTAATAAATAAGTATATTTTAAAATTCAAATAAATTCTCAATCAATTTATTAAATTACCAGACTTGTTATTAATATACATTGAAAAATAATTTTTTTCTCACATTTATTTTTTCTTTCTTCTCGTTTACTTCTCATTTTTTTTTCTCTTTTAATTCATTCTTGTTTTTTTTTTCCTTCATCTCAGTTCTTTCAATTAAAAATACTAGTATTTTTTAATAAATAATTTTTTAAAATTAATTAATTAGACTAATAATAGTAAATCAACGTAATTATAATTAGATTAAATTATTAAATAAAAATAATAAATATTTTATTATTTAAGTAGATGAATAATTTATTTATTATGTGGGTGGATTAAGAAAAGATGTATCTATAAACTACTCTTAACTTCAACTCTTAAATGATATGTGACACTTATAAATATATTGGAACATGCCTCTCAATCGAAGACGAAAGGGTATGAGTAAAGTGAGACTTTATCTCTGGTTTTATAGTAAACGTCAAGTATTTGAATGAAAATGTTTTAACTTCATTTGTCCTTAAAATATGAATGGATAGGTTTATGATGGAGGATCATTTGGGCCTCAAACAAGGTCCAAATTTTAAGGGACTGCACTTAAAGTTCAAGTCTTGGCTATAACAAAAAGGAAATATATCATTTTAACTTCTCAAATTCATTCAAAACACTCCAAACATTTAAGGAGATCCAAGGTTCAACTCTTGGTTGCAACATGTGAGAATTTTTTGGTATATAAACTCATAAATATAACTAAAAGTGGTTTAGGTGGGACTTGAAGCTAGGAACTTCGGTATAAGGCAAAATTAGTCTCACATTCCTTAAGTGAGTGAATGAGAGGGGAACAACTATATATATAACCCCTTGTGTAGCTTTTTGAACTACATTTGGAATGAAGTTAAAATTTGTGTGTGAAACTTTCATATTTTACTTGTATCCCTATTTATTTTTTAAGTGTTTTTAGAGATTTCTTTCTCCTATTCTTCTAACAATGAACCTTCATTGGAAGAGTTACTGTAAAAAAACTGGAGAAATAATTTTGGTTCACCTTAAAAAAGAATTTTGATTCACCTTAAAAAAAATTTTGGTTCACCATAAAAAAAAAAAAAATATATATATATATATATATATATATATATATATTTATATATATTATAACCATGCAAGATTCATTAACCTACCAAAACTTAGCAATAATTATTATATATTATTATCATAATATAATTAATATAAAAAATATTTCTGTTATATCATAAATTTTAAAATAGACAAACTACCTTTACTTATTAAACATTGCAACAATTTTTTTTTATAGTAAGAGTATTGAATAGGTGTCAAAATTGTATTGGGCACCGAATTACCCTAAAACTATATGGGCAATTTAAGAGGGTGTCTATAACATATAATATCATCAATATTGATTTTCTTTGGTTAAAAAGTGAAGAAGATAAGAAAACGGATAAAAGGGGATATAGGGAAAGAGTTTCATAGTAGAAAATGCGTCCCGGTGAAGATACCATTTTTTTTTTTTTTCAAATTTTATTGGCCCTCAAGAAAAACTATGACAATTTTACATAATCTATAACAAATGTTAAAGTATGTAAAGTTAACAGATTTAGTTGACAATTAACACCAAAGATTAAACATAAAAAAAAAAATCGTATAAGAACTAAAATGTAAAATTACTGAAACTTAAATAAAATCGACAAAAACATGTTTGGACGAGTACAAGGATCAAATTGTAATTAAATAGAATATGCCATGTTAGTATAACAACAGAACAAACAAGTAGATTTCAGAAGAAAAATTTACAGCAATACATTTCAGCCAAGACAAGAATTAAACTAAAAATATTCATAAAAGAGTTAAAACACACACACATATATATATATATAAAGACAAAAATAAAAATATGCTGGAATATATAGATAAATATTTAATTAAAATTAAATTGGTTAACAACAATGTAATGAAACTTCTTGCAACTAAAGCATTACACCTTGAAAAAAAGAAAAAATGTAGAACACTTTATGACCTTTTCTTCTTTTTGTTAAAGGAGAACCATACATAAAATTAACTTTTATTTCTTCCTTTGATATCTTATGCTTAATTTTAGTTTTTTTTTTTTATGATACTACCTTCTATTATTAAGTATAGTTTTGCTCCTCTTTTTATCTCTCCTAAATTATATTAAAAAGTGATATTTTTATATACAAAATTAAGAACGAACAAACAAATGTATAAACCGAAAGAAAATACAACAAAAAGAAAAGAAAATAAGAGCATACAAATTCAAAGAAGGTGATGTGTGTATATATATATATATATATATATATATATATATATATATATATATATATATATATATATATATATATATATATATATGACCGTGATTCTATCTTTAATTCAATTCAGACAAAAATACGCAAAATTAACAACAATTTAATTCATTCTAAAAAAATGCATTTAATTAATCAATTAATTTGCATCACCTAGCAAAATTTCCAAGTTCTTATCTTTGATCTGTTTCGTTTCAATCTCTTCCAGTGCAAAATTCCTCCTCTGTTTTTTCCCATCCCCTGAAGAACTACAAAAATCTCACGTACACAGACAATAGATATAGTAATATTTTCTTAAACGCAACAAAAAAGTGAATAACCTACCATTATATTTCTCAAAATAAAAAAAAAAAAAACATTAAATTAACATTGTCGAAGTACATGAAGATTTCGATGAGGAGAGTTATACAGAGAGAAGAAGCAACAACGATAAACTAGTAGTGAGAACAATCTCTTTCCATTTCTTCAAACCGGTGGATGCTGAATTGTCCTCTTGCTTGTGAGGTGGCTTTTTGTAGTAGAATGGAAAGTACGGAAGAATAGGGTCAGGGGGGGGTGGGGCGCCAAAAGTACCACCTCCGCTGCCGTTATAGTCGTCTCCGTTGCCGTTGTCGCCGCCGTAAGGCGGTGTTGGGTAATTAGGGTAGGACCCAGAAGGTGGCGGATATGTTAACCCGGGTTGAGGTGGTGACGGTGGAACTGTAGAACCACCACCAGCTGAAGGGGTTGTGGGAGTGACGATTCCGGTGGGTGGTGGGTAACATGGATACGGGCACGGTGGGTTGTCGGTTTTTGTTGTTGTCGGAAAACAAAGGAGTAATATTGAGAGAAAGATGAGAGTGGATGTTGTGGCCGGGTTTGGGTGAGTGGAGGACATGTTTGGATGGTGGAAAGGAAAAAGAAAAGAAAAGAAAAGAAAAAAATGCGGTGAGAAAGGAGGAGGAACCGAGTGGGTGTGAGAGAGTGAGTGAATGAAATGAAGGTGAGTTTCAAGAAATGAGTGTGTGGTGTGGTCTTATTGGATGGCTATGGGTGTTTTGTCATGTTTCATCAATGAAAAAACTATGGCAAACATTGAAAGTGAAGTCATAGCGACTTGGATGTGATTATCATAGCTTGGAGAAGTCAATTTGGGTTTCAGAGGTGTTAAATTTTGGTGAGGGGAATTAATGACACCCTTGAATGAGCTTTCCTTTGGTGTTCTTTTTCGGTTTAGCTTTTCATTCTTCTAATCATCATCATTAAAAAGTAAATTTTACAACAAAAGGTTTTTTGTTTATTCATTAAGCTCTTAATTATTACGTACCAAAAACGGTTTACTTGGATTTAATTGGACAGAGGAACAAAGAATGAAAGTGGAGTTAGTGATGTTTGATGAGGCTACGGGACAACAAACAAACTCCTTCATTTGAGGTTTTAGAAATTAAGATTAGGATAAAAAAACACTTAAAATTGTTTGTTCGCTAAGAATAATAATGATTGCACATGATATGCCTACCACAAAAAGGAAGGATACATTGCAAATCCATCAGCTTATAAAATGCTACGATCAAGCCCTGGTCTGGTCTCTACTTCAACAGATAGAAACTTCCAAGTTCCAGTGTTTATTCAAGCATCTTCAAATTAAATGAGAATGACTTAATTTGACAGGTCACAGCTACCTTCAACTAAAAACAATATAATGTAGAGAGAATAAAAGTAGACTCTTGCTACATAAGTCTTCGTCCTTCACTAATTATGTTTCTTCGGAATTAGAATTTAATAAATATATTTAGCCAGATCAACCTGACCAGTGGACACAATTTTAGAAATTAAAACTTCATTACAGGGCTGCATCGAATTTTGAACTTTTTCAGTTTCTTTCCTTAAATACTAATCCATTCAATCATTTTAACTTGGGTCTGGTTGATGAGAGGACCATAACCCAAAGAAGAGAAAATGAAATAAAGAACAAAAGTAAACAAAGTCGATTTAGTTCTCACACTCATATAACATTTCAGATCAAAGATAGGAAGGAGTCTCCAAAACTCCTTTTTGTGATTTTATTCTTAATCGCTAAGTTGAATTATCTTTAAATGATTAATATAGCTTACAAGTAGTGCAACCACTATCCTTTTTCATAATTTAAGTTGCAAAATTAGCTTTAAATTAGGTCTTCTTTGACAAGAGTAAACATCAAATCTCAATGACATCAAACGACAGTAACCACTGCTATTATTGATTGCTTTTGGTTGTCATGTGTCTCCTGAATGAAAATTATGCTTATCCTCCACGGAATGGAAGTTCTTTTTCACCCTTTTGAGTTTATTTATAATATATATGTTTATATATAGTTATGCTTTGGTCTTTCTCCTCGTCATGGTAGCAAGAAGCCAATAACATATTACTTAGCTCTACATGAACGACACCAATTCTTTAGTATGGCAAAAACAGGTTAGTATTTCGAGAGGCTTGTTTCTGTAAAATCGGTGGGTTCATACTTTTATCTTATGATTCTATTTTGATTTGTGTTGTCTAATATGGTAATTTAGTGGAATATATTATTGTATTTAAAAAAATATTTATATATTAAAATTAAAATTAAAAAATTTAATTAAAAATATTATAATTTTTTTATGTTATATTATTAAAATATATAAATATATTATAATATTATAATTTATATTATAAATATTAATTAATTAAATTATTTATTATAATTAGATATTTTAATACATAAATAATTTTTTTAAATTTATCTAATAAAATTATTAATAATAAATAAAAATTTAAATATATATAATTAAATGTGTATTTTTTTTAAAAATATATATAAAAATATCGGTGAATTAATATACTAATTCGTCAATCTACTTACGGAGGAGATAAAATATATAATTTATCCTAATTATAACAAATTCGTCTATTTTATTCCGTTTTAAATTAAACAAAAATGAAAAAAATTAAATAAATTAATCTGTTTTATCACACAATATATATATATATATATATATATATATATATATATATATATATATATATATATATATATATATATATATATATATATAAACCATCACTTAATTCCAATTTATCTTCATGAGTCTATTTGTATCAATTGTTCACGTAACAAGTTAATATATATAAAAAATAAAATATAAGATAAAATAAATAGTAATATAATGGAAAGAAACAAAATAAAATATTATTTTTTAGTAGAAATAACATATTATATATAATAAAAACTTTTAAAATTTCAAACTTTTAATAAGCTTATATTAGTTTATGCACGAGTTAATGTGTAAAAGTTTTTCTCACTTTGTGACTTTTTATTATTTTTTTTACTATTTTTGTATAAATTAATTTTAGCTTACGAAAAAACCTAATTATTTTTTTCTTCTTATTTTCTCTCCAATAACTCTTTATGGAAAAATTTATTCAAATATAACGTAATTAATTCTAGATTTTTTTATCTTTTGTTCTGAATAAACTTCTAAGAATCTTTTAAATAAAAGTATCTAAAAGAAACTCATGCAAACA
Source organism: Sphenostylis stenocarpa (assembly GCA_963425845.1). Taxonomy (NCBI): domain Eukaryota; kingdom Viridiplantae; phylum Streptophyta; class Magnoliopsida; order Fabales; family Fabaceae; genus Sphenostylis; species Sphenostylis stenocarpa. Next base: position 64,489,200 of record OY731400.1, read on the forward strand.
TAATTTTTTAAGAATACTTAAAATAAAATTTCTATTAAAGAAACATTTTTCGTAAATGTTATATATAAAAATGTTTTAAGTTTTTTTTTTTAAATAATTATACTCGTCCCTTTATTTTATTACTATCTCTACTACAATAAATATTGAAAATACCAACGGTCAAAATCTATCGGTAATAACAAAAATCCATCAGTAAATAAATCTTACCGACAACAAAAATTCATCGAAAATTAGATTGTCGGTAAATATTACCGATGGATAAATATGTCGAGTAAATATTTTACGAAATTATTGACTGGACAGGAATCCGTCAGTAATATTTTTATTATTTTTTTAATTATTTATAGCCTATATTTTTAGAGATCCTCCTCCCTTTATATTTTTATTATTTATTTCCCCCATTATATTTTTATAATTTTGAATTATTATATTCGAAAGTAGTACCTTAGAGTTGGAGGCCGATACTCCAACCACTAAGCTACTAAAATTTTTTATAATAATTTATAAATAAATTATATTTATATACAAATAAATGTATATCCATGTAAATATATAAATACAAATATATTTATATATAATTAAATATTTATTTTTTAAAATTATTTAATTTAATAAATTATTATAAATTAATCTAATTATGATTAAATTAATTAGGTGAATAATTAATATATTAGAATATAATTTTCCCGACGGATATATCCGTCGGTAACTAATTGATAAATAATTATTAATTTACCGATAAATTTATCGATGGATATATTCGTCGGTAATTAATTATTAATTTACCGACGGATTTATCGACGGATTTATCTGTCGTTAACTAATTATATATATCCATCGGTAAGACCAAATTCCATAAATATTTCATATCCGTCGGTAATAACTCATTTTCAGGGCTACAAATCCGTCGATAAAAATCCGTCAGAAATATGCGATTTTCTTATAGAGGCGCCGCTAATTACACCTACGAGAGTACTATGACTCATTCTTCCACGTGTGTGTTTGATTTTTAGGTTCTTCTAACAATTGATACTTCTTTCAAATTCCAAGAGGACCTTATCATAATGTGAGATTGTATTCATATTTAGACGATCCATCATATGTCAACATGTAATTTTTTAAGAAATATTTGTAGTATAATTTTTAATAAAAAAATCAATTGAATTTAATCAATGTTTATGATTTTAAACTCAATACAATTTTATAAGTTTTTTTAATAAAAATATTGGAAATGTGACAAAAAATGCACATTTAAAAATAAATATTTGTCTGATTATCACTTTGTTTGGGGATGAGCCAGGAGAAAAAGAAATATACGAGAAATGAGAATTTTGAAAAATAAAATGTTTCATATTTCACAACTTTCTTATTTCCTTATTGACGAGTCTCGAAATGGTCAATTTTTAAAATCTCTACAAACCTAAATAATTGATTTTATTACCCATCAATTGATTTTCACACATTAAAATAATTGTGTCGCAATTTCTTTTTTATCCTCTTGAATCCAACATTTCAATTTTTATTGTATTTTTTTTTTTACATCATTCACTCTATCCCTTTAATTCCTATATCCATCAATCTAATTTTAATCTATTTCTTTGTTCCTAGTTACTACTAAACACACCAGCATGCCTTCTTTATGTATTTTAACACTGCTTTTTTAGAGTGAATTTGAAGAGAAACCAAAGTGAAAAAAAAAAAAAAACAAGTTTCTATTGTTTGAAATGGCAAAAAAGTGAATATATATATATGCCACTTAAAAGATATGTTTTATGATAAACTTTATGTTTCTTCTTTAGTCACTCAAGGGCATATTCTTACAATTTATCAATTTTAAACTATTTGTTAGCTTTTTCTTTTTTTCATTTTTTCTATTGTCTTTCATTCTTTATATTCCTCGGTCACTTCTTGTTTTGGAACATATATTTGGGATTTTGTTTCATGCATAAACATTTTTTTTATTCTTTGTATTGTTTTTCCTGTTTATCTCTTTCTCTACATATTTCTATCATTACGGGTTACATCCTTTTAATAACCATGTCATACAACAATGTGTGAGTGTGGTATAATATCAGAGCTCTTTTTTTGAAGAGTTCTCTTGCGTTATTTTGGTTCTTCTATTCCTTTTTTTCTTTTCCTTCTCCCCTTTTTTAGTTTCTTTGTTTCCTTTTATGTTTTCTTGCTTACCATGGTAGAAGAAAATCCAACACAGAGCTACCTTTACCTACATCCCAATGAAAACCCTCCCAACACTCTTGTTTTACCTATTTTTGATATCACAAATTACCATTCTTGGAGGTGTTCTTTGCTTATTGCTTTTAGCGCAAAGCATAAAATAAAGTTAATTCTTGGTACTACTCGACAATCTCAGAAAGATAAACTAGATTACTTTGCTTGGAATCAAGAAAATAACATGATTGTTTCATGGTTAGTCAATTCGATTTCTATTTCCATCAAACAAAGCATCATTTGGATGGATAAAACCTCTGATATCTAGACTGATCTGAAGAACAAATTCTCTCAAGGAAGCCTTTCACGTATCTTTGATCTTCAACTAAAAGTTGCAACCCTCAACAAAGATTATCTTAATATTTATAAGTATTTCACAAAATTATGAGTTCTTTGAAATGAAATTGATAACTTTAAACCTGACCATATATGTGTTTGTAAACCCAAATGCAACTATCTTCTTTCGGGTACTATAACTCAAAGAAAGAAAGAGGATCAAGTTATGCAGTTTTTGCATGGGTTGAATGATCAATATAGTAATATCACATCCCATGTTTTGTTCATGGAGCCAATCCTAATCGAGGTGTTTTCCCTCATGGTACAACAAAAAAGATAGCTTTTTGGTGGAAATCTGATTGTTGCAATAAAAATTAATTACATAAGTATTGTCTCCGCTTCCACCTCTTCCATTACTTGCACTTATTGTGGCTAGGTTGGGCACATGGAATTTGTTTGGTATAGGAAGAATGACTTTCACAATCATGACAACAAAAATGTCAAGAACACACATACGAAGAAATTTTGCACTCATTACAATAATTACAATAGAAGTGACCATACTATTGATATTTGTTATAAAAAATATGGTTACTCGCCTGGACATTGATTCTTTAACACCAAACAATTTCAAGTTCATAATACTTATACTTAAGAAACAATTTCAAGTCTATTGATCTTGGAGACATTTGCCTCACTCCACAATAATTTCAAGTTCTAGCATACTTCTTCAAATACAATAACTCTTATGCTCCAACACAGATTAACCAAGTTCGTTTTGTTTCAGCCAATCGTTCTCCTATAGGTAATATGCATCCTATTTTTAACTAAAAAACTTTTAAAAATATATGGATCCATGATTCTTGAGCTACTGATTACATATGCGTTTCTTTAAATGAATTTTCTTGTTATAACCATATCAAACCCATCCATATTACTTTATCAAATGGTGAAACTATTTTTTCTAAATATTGTGAAACTATGCGTTTTAATAAAAAATTTTGTCTTACAAATGTCTTATATGTTCCACAATTTTCTTTTAATCTTATCTTTGTATCTAAGATTATTGCTTTTCTTACTTGTGAACTAATATTTTCTTTCAATGGTTGTATTGTACATAACATCCAAACCAAAGATAAGATTGATTTAGTTAAGCTAAAAGATGGTATGTATGTTTTTTACTTTGCTAAAACTGTGGTCAAGACTACTTCCATTCTTTCAAATTACTGTAAAAGATACTAGTTTATGACACTTAAGATTAGGACACCCTTCTGATAATCGGTTGAACATTTTAAAAACCAAATAATCCCATGTTACCAATGATTGCTCTTATGTTTGTGATACATGTTACCGTGTTAAATAAAGAAAACTTCCCTTTTGTTCTAGCAATTCATACACCACGAAATTTTTTGATCTCATACATATTAACATATGGGGTCAATGTAACATTCTTTCCATGAGAGGTTTAAAATACTTCTTAATTATAATTGATAATTTTTCCAGTTTCATGTGGCTCATCCCTATGACTGACAAATTAGTAGTTAGAAAAACTATTATTAATTTCATAACCACTATTGAAAATCAACTTAACATAATCATTAAAATTATATGTACAAACAATGGGATTGAGTTTGCTATATGTGATTTTTTCTCTTTTAAAGGAATCATATATCAAACCATATGTGTTGAAACATATGAACAAAACAAAATTGTTGAAAGAAAACACTAACATTTCTTGACTTTTATTTGTGCTCTTTTGTTTCAAACTCATCTACCTACTAACTTCTGGTGTTTTGCTGCTCAACATGTCGCTCTGTTAATAAATTACATGCCTATTACTTTGTTAAATAACACTTCTCCTTATGAAAAACCCTATGGCAAGTTGTATGATATTTATGTTTTACGTGTTTTGGGTGCCTATGCTACTCCAATACTCTCGCTACACATAGAAAAAAAAATTATGCTAGAGTTGTACTTGGTATTTTTCTTAGTTTCAAACCTCACACTTAGATTTTATGTTTTTAAATTTGCATAATCATATAAGATGGAAGAAGTTTCTCATCTTATCATGTTTTATGAAAATCATTTTCTATATAATTCTTGCATTAATAATAGTTAAGATCCTAACAGTTTATCCCTTCTAGCTCCTCATAATTATCCCAGACACTATGATGATATAATCTTTTCCAATAACACAATGTCAATTTACATCCTAATATTGATACAAGAACTACAACTGATACTATTTCTACTGATAACAATGATTCTACTAATATTATTTATGTTGATCTTAGCCATTCCATTGATGTTTTGGATGATGATATTATTTAACCTCATTGTTCCACACATCCTAGAAGATCTCCTACTTATCTTATTTTTAAATTCACATTATTAAATTATTAGATAATTGATGACTAATTTCATCTCATATAATAAGTTATCTCCTACTTTTAAACACATAATTTTTATATATCTTTTATAACTGAGCCTCGTAGCTACAAAGAAACCTCAAAATCTCCACAATGGATTCAAGCCATGAAGGACAAGCTCAAAGCCTTGGAGGAAAACAACACATGGATTCTCACATATCTCCCCTTAGGTAAAATTGTTGTTGGTTGTATATGGATATACAAGATCAAACACAAATTAGACAAATTCATTGATAAATTCAAAGCACGCTTAGTAGCTTTAAGGCTACACCCAAATTGAAGGATTGCACTACCTTAAAACTTTTTCCCTCGCTGCCAAGCTCATCGATCACCACTCTACGTCTCCTCCTAACTATTGTTGCTTTAAAGAAATGGATCTTGAACCAACTTGACGTCAACGACACATTTCTAAATGGGTTAAGAAGAAGTATATATGAAGACGGGCTTAAACATGATGGACAACAATGGTATGCAAAGCTTTCCAATTTTCTTTTATCAAACAAATTTACATGGTCATTTGATGATCATTCCCTTTTTTTGAAACATGATGCACACCATACTATTACTGTTTTGACCTATGTGGATGACATTATACTTATGGGTAATAATATTAAGGAGATACAAGAAATCACCACTCTTTTTGGACAAACATTTCCACATAAAAAATATGGGGGGTGTTGCATATTTTCTTGGATTAGAAGTTACTTGCAACTACTCTGACATTCATTTCAGTCAATGCAAATACACTTTTCTTCTTCTGCAAGAAATCAAAATGATGAACTTTGCTCCTACCCCAATGACACATTCCTCTCGTTTAACCAATAAAGGAGATATCCTCAGTGATGCAAATGCTTCTTCTTAGCTCATCGACCGCTTAACCTACCTCACCAATAACAAACCTGACGTAGCCTCCTCAGTTAATAATCTCAATCAAATTGTCTCTTCTTCAACCACTCTACACCAACAATCCGCTTATTACATCCTCAGGTACCTCTTGGGCATTCTTGGCAGTGGGATCTTCCATAACAACAATAACACTAATCAACTTAAAGCCTATACTGGCTCTGACTATGCCACTTGCTCTGAATCTAGAAATTTCATTACTGGTTTCTCCATCTATTTCGGTAATTCTATCATTTCATGGAAATCCAAGAAATAGCAAACTATTTCACGCAGTTCTTCAGAAGCATAATATCGTGTTTTAGCCTCCACCACTTGTGAGCTTCAATGGCTAACCTACGTTCTCTAGGATTGACCATACTCATCATTCAACTAGTTATCATTTATTGTAATAATAAATCCGCCATACAATTAGCTTCCAACCAGGCCTTCCACGAGCACACCAAACCTATGAAATTGATTGTCACATTGTTCGAAAAATAGTGAAAATCCGAATAAGATTTATAAGATTAATGTGATATAAAATAGTGAAAGTAATGAACTAAGAAAAAAATAGTAATTTATAACATAATTACACATTTTTCCAATTTTCACTATTTTTCTTCTTAGTTCACTATTTTTCACATTGTTCAAAATAAGAAGAAAAATAGTGAAAATCCGAAAAGATGTAATTATGGTATGTTTTTAGGAATATCTTTCTCATTATTGTTTTATCATTAACGAAATATTCTAATATTATCTATCATCATGTTTGATTTATTATTCATTTTTAAATTTTAGTTTATCATAATTTAAAAAAAATATATAACTTATTATTAACCTGAGCTTCTAAATTAGATTAGACTCATAATCCAAATATTTGTAATATAAGCTCTTTTTTTCTTTCTATTTCCAATATGTCAAACACCCAAAAAACATTTTCATTTTAGATTCATTCTCTCTCCCCTCGTACCTTTTCTTCCACAAACTTTCTCATCGTCCAAACAAAAGGAGAAAAAAATTATATAACAAAACAACCGTACACTAAAAAATATAATATACTTGGGATAGACCAAGCTAAAAGTACTTTTTACGAGCGGTAATTTTAATTACAAAAAGTTGTATATTCGATGTTAAATTTTTTTTGTAAGCAATCAGTCACAAGCTATTATTGCATTCATTATACAAGATAAAATATTATTAATCATCTAATAAGAACTTGGATGAAATGGACCGAACCACATTATAGACGTATCTAAACATAGATTAGTTATGAGCTTTCTAGGTAGAATTAGAAACACTTGGTTCTAATAAAAATTGTTGAGTATATAAGGGGGCTAACATTGAAAGATGTTTATGGTTAGGATTACAAATCAATTATATGATGAAATGTTGAGTTCAGATTTAGATTAAAAAAAGGTTATTTGGAGGAGTGGGAGAATCAAATGATAGAAGATGCATGTGGGTAGAAGATTAAATTGAAGCTAGTGTCCAATTTGGTGACTTCAGAAGTGTAGTTCAAATAACCAAAACCCCATTCCATACGCTAGAAGAAATTGAAGAACAGCTGGAGAAAAAATAATGCATGAAAATGAATGGTTAGACGCGTGCCCCCATGACCCAAACACCATCTTGTTGGCTGCTACAATGAAAGAAAGCTACACTACCTAATACTTTAATTCCAATGTTTGACCACATCATCAACCTTTCCAACAGTTAATTTGGTTTTCCTACGATGCTGTTATATCATACGTGGCTCATATGACGGATGTGTTATATCAATCTCGATGTTAATCGATGTTAAATCCATGTTCTTAGAAGGCTCATTTTGTTTTCTACGACATCAATCATGCTTAATAAGAAGAATCGTATTAGTAAATATCAAGTGAAACGCATTAGGGTTAAAAAAAATCATAGCATAAAAAGATTAAAGGTGAATTAGGTGGGGGTATTAATTTTTAGTTTTACTGAATCTCAATGTGTCGGTGGAAAAGAACATGTTGTAGTTGGTTCATTTGACCTGTCATGGTGGTTATACTTACCAATGCATGATTCTAAATCAGTTGAACATTTCAAACGATTCTATTAATTTTCTTCTTTGGGTTCATGCACATGTCCCTCACTGCGCAAGATTCCCATGCCAATTAGGCCATCTACAAACAACTTCAGGCTTTCTAGATAAATTTACAAACTTCTAAACTTTTATACGAATATTAAAAACCAAAATACTTATTTTAGATAAGAATAGTTTTTTTTTTAATTTATTTAAAATTAATATATTTCTCTAATTAGTTTTCTTTAAAGTAGAATATCTATTGGTTATTTGGGATTTATGTTGTTATGTTTCTATTTTAGACATTATATATCACCCCTCCATTACATTCTTGCTAATTGCTACATAAGTTTCTCGAGGAAAGAAATTTAATTCAAATAATTAAAAATCATTAAAATATGTAAAAACTACACTAGTGCAAAAATGGGCTTTTACGTCAGGTATTTAGGGCTTTTTACGTCGTATTTAAGTCCGACGTTAAAGCGGGAGACGTAAATTTACGTCGGACCCTTTTGCCCGACGTAGATTTACAATAAACAGACATAAAAACCTTTTCCGTACATGGTATACGCGACGTAAATTTATTGTTTTTTTAAATTGGGTTTATTTATTCTGTTTTACAACTAAAACCTGCAAATAGTAATCCAGACAGTCCAGAGGTTCAGTTTTCTTTAGCTAGTAAATTAAAAATATAATATTATATAATTCAAACTACATAATAAAACAATATAATACAAACATACAAACTAAAAAATCTAGTACAAACTAAGCTACCTATACAAACTAAGCTACCTATACAAACTAAACTAAACTACATAATACACACAATATAATAGGAACAAGAACTTAAAAAATAATGTACTAGAATTGTTGAACAAAAAATTTTGCCCATTGTTCTCTAATTTACGTAATCTCGGATTCTCGTAATGGAGATGGATCTTGAAATACCCGAAACATGAATTTGACTCTTGTAAGCATGCAACATGAATAAAGTTAAATAAACTTAACTAATGTTAAAAGTAATTACCTCCGATCCAAGAATCAATTAAACCCGCACAAACTATGACTCTCATCCAATACATTACATAATAACCACATTCAAATGAGTCAGTTTGCTTATTACACCTGAAATGATGAAAAAAACATAATATTATTTTCAAAATTGAAATACAAACAATAATTATGGTATTCACTTATATAAATAAGTTTCTAACCTTAGGATAAATGAACTGCAAAGTCTTTGTTCTAGGTTTTCCACTTAGAACATTAGTTCCGATACACGATTCTAAGTGAAAAAAAGTCATATATTATTCAATATGTATTCACAATTTAAAAACATAATTAATGAATAAAACATAAAGTTACCCTTGTAATAAGCTTTTCATTTCTTGACTCGGTTTCCGATGTAATGAACAAAACCACACCACGAGTGTAATCCCGGGGCATGATTACAATTAACTGCCAATGGGACCTACATTGTATGACATAAAAATTAGTTACAAAAATATAAATTAAAATACAAATTAAAATACTAACCCTTCAATGTATGGAGCCAAATATATATGTCTTCTTGAGTCACTCATCCATGTTTGCATATATTGTTGGATTCCAACCTTTGTATTTCCAGATTTTTGGATGGATTGAGGCTCAATAAATCCGTACACTTCGGATTTTTCTTGTTCCACACTCAAATTGTCAAGGTACCTAAAACAATTAATTATAAGTTGAATATAATTATTATAATCTTAGAAACATAAATGAAAATGACTTACATTGCCCACAATTGTATGATGGAAATGTTTAACATGCAATTTCCCCAAGCAATTTCTAAAGCATCGGGCAAGGAAATGTACAATGGAACACTGGAATTGTCAATTCCAAACACTCTAACATCCCATTGTATCCGACGGGTCTCTTCCTCAACCGTGGTAATACGGCTAACAACATAGAGATGGGATCATCATCACATTCCGTCAGATCCTCATCAATAATGGGTTGTTTTTTATGCTTTGCACGACGCAAGTCCTCCTAAACAAATGATAACAATTAATTAAACATTTATATAATTATAATACTAGAAAAGAGTAAATAGACAATATGTATATATATATATATATATATATATATATATATATATATATTACCTTGGTCTCGTGCTTGATAGTGGCATAACCAAACGTCTTGGCCAAGCCAAGAATGTCCCGCTTGCCTGCCCCACTAATTGAATCTCTTCATTAGGAAAAGGCACTGGAGCATTAGCATCATGAACTTCATCAACTACTACTCGTGTCCAGTCTGGCTATAGAGGGACACCATGGATGGTTAAGCCACCCTCAAAAACTCGACCAACGACCACTAGACGCGGGGGTCATCTTCAACATATAACTCACACTCGGTGTGATGCATCGATCTCGAGTATATTCTCCTGAAGGATCAACGAGTAGTAGCAGCACAACTCCCTTTAGTGCTGACTCGAACAATATCATGTTCAATTGTTTGAGGTGTTCCTTGAGTTTGTTCTCGAGAGCGGGCGAGAGATTCAATTTTCTCATCAAACTCTTGCTGCAAGGACTCGCCTTATTTGATTTAACTTTTCTTCAAACTGCATCTCCATTTTATGCAAGGCCTCCTGGCTGCAAGAGTCAGCGAGTGGTCCTTCGTGATGTTGGACCAAAGTAATCACGAAGGCCCCAGGTTCCACCAAGCACCACGCACACATCCCGAGTAATCTGGTTTTCCTATGGCTGTCGCCAATATATGTTGTCGACCATGAGGAATAAATGATCCTTGGCAGGTCTGCTCAACTAAATCATCCTACAACACATTAACAATAATTAAGTCATACACTAACTTTCAAATTAGAATCAATTCAAATTGACATTATAACTTACGATTTTCTCGAGCAATGATTCGTGCGACTCGTAAGTCATTTGTCCATCGATTTTGTCCAGGCTGCCTTCCACATCCGATAGCGAGGGGTGGAGATGCAAGGTCGGTAGAATCAACTCCTCGCTGACTCTTCTCTCGGATTTCATGAGACGTTGCTCCAATAATGCATACCCTCCTCGTGACAATACATGGGGTGCATCATTCAACCTCCGACGTTGTTGGGCGGCTTGTCTTTTATCCTCGCCAAGAGGGGTCCATTCGGCTGGCACAAAACTGTAACCAATCCTCCTCACTAATTTGATACTTTACACGGGAGATTCATCTCGAAACTTTCCAAATACATACTCCCGTGTCAAGAAAGTCTTAAAGTCCCTCCATCTAATGGCAATGGAGGATAAATCTTCTTCCTCATCACCTCGGTGTTAGGAACATCAAAATTTTGTCTGTGGAATGACCAATAAATGTTAAATTCAATTAATAATGATATATAAAGTATTCAACAAATATAGAAATACCTGAACATCCTGCCACATGAGGTTCTTCTCGATTTCCTCAACATCATCCCAAGATGGAGTAGTAATCGGAACATGGTGTCGAGCTAGTAGTCCCAAATAGCTCTTAAACTTAGCAGACATTTGGGCCGGATGCCTTACCGTAATGTGGATCAACTTCAACTTGAGTTTTCTCTCTAGCTACCCTCCTTCGCTGTCAACCCCTTTAACCGAGTGACGGATCTACCTTTATCACCACTTCCACTCCCGCCACTCGCCACTACCACTACCAGCATCACTGTGGAATCCGACATATCCTGAAAAACAAAACAATATTAAGTCAACATACTTTATAAGTTTGAATAAAAAGAACTAGAAAATGTTAAGATAAACACCTATTATGTTGGTATGTTTTCCCATATCCCTTCATCATGATCACTTTGAATTGCATGTATGTCATCAACTTCATTGTCAACTATGTCATCAAATGGTCTACTTGAAAATGAAGGTGTTTCATGTATATCTAGAGACTCATCTTCATGAATTCCGTGCATGTTTCTTCCTTCTAGGACAATTGACCATCTCTCATTACATGGATCCTTGACATAAAATATTTGTCTCGCTTGATATGCCAAAATAAAAGGTTCATCCTTATACCCAACTTTACTCAAATCAACCAAAGTAAATCCTAGGTCATCTGTTCGCACACCCGTATTCCCTTCAACCCATTTACACTTGAAGACAGGCACCCTAAAAGTAACATAATCAATTTCCCATATCTCTTGTATGACCCCAAAATAACTCATAGAAGCTGTGATAGGATTTTTGACTTTAGAACTAGAAAAATGCATAGATTCAGCTTGAATTTTGACCCCACTATTTTGTACTCTACCTTTATCATCTTCTATTTTTAAGTAGAAACAATAGTTATTAATGTCATACCCACCAAATGTAATGACATCACTATTAGGCCCACGAGCAAGTCTCGAAGTGTTTCGAAGCATTAATCTCAACATATACCCTTTTTTTAAACCAAGAAAGGAAACTTTTGTTATGTTCATTCAATACCCATTTTTCATTCATTCGTGGATGTGTTGCCTTTATTTCGCTTATGTGTTCTGATATGTAAGGGATTACTTCATCGGTGTTGTTCAATATGTATAAATGTGCTTGGTCAACTTCTTTCCGACTAACATTTTTAATCTTCAAATTTCGAGTACCCTTACCTTCACATCTTCCATCATGTCTCATCTTAGGAATACCTATTGGTTCCGATTTTGACATGTATCCTTGACAAAACTCAATGGCTTCTTCCGCAATGTACCTTTCCACAATAGAAGCTTCGGCCTGTATCGATTCTTCACATATCCTTTTAAGATCTTCATGTATCTCTCAACAGGATACATCCATCTAAGAAAAATTGGACCACATAACCGAATTTCCCTTACCAAATGGACTATCAAATGCACCATGATATCAAAAAATGAAGGGGGAAAATACATTTCTAACCGGCACACTATCACAATTGCTTCATTTTCTAATTCATCTAACTTTTTTGGATCAATTACCTTTTTACAAATGGCGTTGAAAAACAAACATAACCGAGTAATAGCAATTCTAACAGAAGTTGGTAAGATGTTTCGAATAGCCACTGGTAAAAGTTGTTGCATCAACACATGACAATCATGAGACTTTAAACCAACTAATTTCAATTCTTGCATAGACACAAGACTCTTAACATTTGAGGAGTATCCTTGTGGCACTTTGACCTCACGTAAACACTCACAAAAGCTTCTCTTTTCTTTCTTTGATAGAGTATGACAAGCCGGAGGTAAGTAAGTGCGTTTTCCAACCGATTGTGGATGTAATTCGAACGTATACCCATGTCTGCCAAATCTTGTCTTGCTTTTATTCCATCTTTTGTCTTTCCTTTTATGTTAAGCAATGTCCCAATTATACTATCACAAACATTTTTTTCAACATGCATCACATCTATACAAGTGTCTAACTTCCAACTTACACCAATAAGGAAGATTGAAGAATATAGATTGTTTCTTCCAAATGTTTTTCTCAATGGATTTCTTTTGGGTCTTTCCAAACACAATATTAATATTTTTCACTTGTTCATATACTTGTTCACCATTGTGTGGTACTGATGCAACTGCATTCTCCTGACATCCATTAAATGTTTTTTTCATTTTACGATATGGATGATTAGCAACTAGAAACTTTCTATGCCTATTGTACGCAGTTTTTTGTCCATGTTTCAATTGGATATAACTTGTGTCTTCTTGACATATAGGACACGCTAAATGACCTTTCACACTATAACCGCTCAAATTACCATATGCTTGGAAAATCATTTATAGTACAAAATAACATTGCACGCAACTCTGAAATTCACTTCGTGATATGAATCAAATACATCCACTCTCGTTTCCCACAACATTTTCAAATCATCAATTAAAGGACTAAGATATACATCTATGTCATTTCCTGGTTGTCGAGGTCCTGAAATCATCATAGATAACATCATATATTTTCTCTTCATGCATAACCAAGGAGGCAAATTGTAAATGATCAACATAACTGGCCATGAACTATGTTTACTACTTAAATTTCCATAAGGATTCATCCCATCTGTAGCTAATCCAATTCTCAAGTTTCTTGGCTCTCGCACCAAATTCTGGAAAGGTTTCATCAATCCTTTTCCATTGTGGAGAATCATTTGGATGTCGAAACATTTTCTACCATTTGCATGCCATGTCAAGTTTCTTGCATCTTCTTTTATGGCAAATAATCTTTTAAACCTAGGTATAATTGGCAAATACCATAACACCTTAGCAGGGGGACCATCTACTTCTTCCTCACCACTACTTTCCTCAACTTTGTTTTTGAACCTCGACAAACCACATGTCGGACACATCTTTAATTTAGCAAAATCCTTTCTGTACAATATACAATCATTAGGACATGCATGTATTTTCTTGTACTCTAAACCCATTGGACATAATATCTTCTTTGCCTCATAGTTACGAATAGGTAATGTATTATCTTCAGGAAGCATCTCCTTCAACAACTCCAATAATTCGGTGAAACTTTTATCAGTCCATCCATTTCTTGCTTTTAAAGTAAACAATTTTAAAGTTGCTGATAATCTTGTAAAACTACATCCTATGTACAATTGTTGCGCAAAATCAGATTTCAAAGAATCATATAGATGTGCTTTCATAAAATTTTCTTCACCAATATCACGTATCATATCCTCTAGATTATCATCCATCCCTTCATCAAAATTGTTTGTAGTTGACACAGTTGGGATGTCTAATATTTCTCCATGCCATGTCCATATTGTATAACTCTTAATAATACCATAAACAAACAAGTGATCACGTATATCCTCAAGTTTATGACGAATTTGATTCAAACAACGAACACATGGACAATAATATGTCCCTTTCATAGCTTTTCCATTCTCACTAGCAAATTTCAAAAATTCCTCAACTCCCTTTTCGTATTCTTCACTAATACGACGTGCATTCATCCAACTTCGATTCATATTATGTTATAAAGTTTCGTCACTCCTAAAGATTTAAAAATGATATGTAAAAAAAATTAATATACAAACAACAAATCACGTTCCAACAACAATGGAGTGTGTAAACCGAATGCACTCAAACAAATAAACAAATAATTACATTCCAATAACAATGCAGTGGAGACATTCATACTATAACGTGATTGAGATCCCCAAAAACAATCACGGGACATAGAACACTAACCTCGAGTGTAGACAAAAACTGATTTCAAACTCGATTCCAATCGGGCAGAAAGATCAAGTTCGTCAAATGACACGATAATGTAGATGTTTTTCACTGTAAAACTGCTCGAAAATGGTGTGCAGAGGTAGCTGTTCTCGTCGTTCTCGTCGTCGTTCTCAAAAACCCTGGTTGCGCGAGACGAGGAAGTGGGTCTGGAGGGAAATAAAATAGACTTTTTATGTCGCGCATCCCAGCACGCGACGTAAAAAGCTAAGGCTTTTTACGTCGCGCCCCCCAGTACGCGACGTAAAAGGCCATCTTTTACGTCGCGCCTCCCAGGTGCGACGTAAAAGACGCTTTTTACGTCGCGTGCTGGGATGTGCGACGTAAAATTTTTGTCCCATATTTACAAAATTGTCACCGCGTTTTATTTACGTCGAATATACATGCATGCGACGACAATTGGGTGACGTAAAAGCCCTATTCTGCACTAGTGTTAGCTTTCTTATATTAAGTTTTATTTTCAAAGTGAATTTGTTTATCGTAATTTCCCATCTCAAAAAACACACATTGGGTAGCCTAGATTATTTGTCAAAGCCAGATGAAGTAACTAAACCTTCTATGCAGAAACTTCCTTGTTCTTGCACCTTCCTAGTCTAAGTATGTGCACTTCTTCAATCCCAATCCAAGAGCAATTGAGATTCACATTCTCTTTTGCCTTTTAGGATTTTTATTATTACTTTTTCTCCAATATTACGATATATTTCTTTCAATTTTTCTCGAGCGCGAGGATTGGAGTGAGGGTACAATCAAAATCTCTTTGAAGAGGTAATATTAATTAAAAATACGATAATATTATATTATATAAATAATTATAAACCTTACTTCATTAAATTGATTTAATAAATTTATAATAAAATCAACAACTAATATATTTGAAAATAGTACCATGTTTCTTATAATTAAAAAAAAATCTTATTTTTACTTATTTAAAATATCATAAGTACTACATTTTAATTATTCTTTTATTATATAATTTGGTATTTATGAACTTCAAGAATCTCCGGTATCATAGGTTTTTAAAGGCATATTAAAATTTTGTCAATAAGCAGAATTTATATCTATATTATATACAAATCCAGGTAATATAAAAAGTAATTTTTTACACGTGTTAGCATTACAATTTTTTTCAAAAAAATTAAAAAATAAAATCTATTCAAAATATGTTTATTTTGAGAGAAAAAAAGACAAATAATAGGGTTTGGGCTAAAAAAAAAATGGTTCTAGGTTCAAATTCTTCTTCATGTGTTCATGGGTTGCATAAACGGTTCATCCAACACTCTCTCCCGTATGTTCCAACACTCTCATTCATTCCGGTTATGCTACACATTTAGGAGGTCAAACTCATTCTTTCTTCTTCTATGCAAAATTATTGTCTCAAAGAAACACCAAATCTCTTTAGTTTCACTTCTTCTCTCAAGTAGCATATTTATCTACTAAAAGTCGTGGATTCATACATTTGCAACTGTCGCCGCCGTAAAAAAAAAAGGAGACGGTCGGAGCGACGCGATGGTTTCGACCCTCTTGTTTTCGCGTTTTTTATGGGTGGTTACAACGCCTTTAGGTTGTCCGATAACTGGGCTAACCTAGGGGCGAGGTTTTCGAAAGGTCGTCCTTGGATTGTCCGATAACCGGGCTAACCCAAGGACTAATTTTTGAAGGGTTCTGTGGAGTCGCCACCGATGTTTTTACCGGAAACATCGGAAAATGAGTTTAAAAGGCGTTGGTTTTCAAAAAACCAACTTTGGTCATTAGAACCAGAGTTGGGTAAGGGAGTTAGTTACGTGAAAAAGAAGTATTAGTTCCTTTACGACGCCCCTTTCGGGTTCCCTATGATAGGCCAGCTATTTTTATTGATAAATAAACTGGAAAATACGCTTTTACCCTTTTATTTACAGAATTAAAATATTATGACTACATGACCCTATCTATTGCGTAATTTAAATAAAGCGGTAAAAGTGGAGAGGGAGAATGTAAACCTCCGAAACACACTTTTTCTATTAATTCTCTTTAAAAAGAGGGTGCTTTGTGGCGACCCTTCACTCTACAACGCCGGAAACCTCTCGAAACGCTCAGAAATCACTCTAAAGACACTCAGAAGCTCCGGAAATGCGTCGGAGGGATTCTAGAGAGAGAAATCCTAGAGAGAAGGAGGAGAGAATGATGTGTGGTGTGTGGAAATGAGGGGGGGGAGCCCCTATTTATAGGTTTTCGCGCCTGACAGTGGCGAGACCGCCGTTCTCGTCTGACAGAGTCAAGACCGCCGTCTCGCCATGCCAAAGTGGCGAGACCGCCGTCTGGGAAAGCGAGACCGTCGTCTCGCCATTCGCAGGTGGCGAGACTGCTGTCTCGTTTGGCGAGATGGCGGTCTCGATTTTGAGACGGCGGTCTCGTCCCAAAAAGGCGAGAAACCTTATTTTTGTGCCGAAAATCCTTCCTATCCTAGTATGGGGCCTAATAGTCTCTCCTAGTGGCTTTTTAGGCTTTGTCCATCTTCGAATAGGAAGTCTTTTACTCTTTATTTGGAGGCCGGGCAAGATTTGGGGTCTACAGCTGCCCCCCCTTTACCTGACTAGTCATCTGTTGGCCTGTTGTGCCAGACAGATTGACAGGAAGGTAAAGGAGTTGACCTACTTGCCGGGTTACCCTTCAGATGTCCCGTCTTGCGGCGGTTGAACTTCTGGGGAAAATCTCGGTGTTCGTGCACTTCCGGGATACTCCTTCTGACGGTAGTCGATCCCTTCGGTGGACACATGGTAGAACCTCAGGATACTCCTTCTGACGGTAGTCGATCCTTCGGTTGATGGGTATAAACCCCCCATCAGGCTGGTAGTTGCAGTCCGTTGCGTGGGACTGGATGGGTATGAACCCCCCATCAGGGTGGTAGTGCGACTTACTGATCCGGCTCGAGCGCAGATCAGGCGCAATGCGTGCGCAGGGTGATAGGTATAAACCCCCTATCAGGCTGGTACAGTCCACTGCGTAGGACTGGTGGTAGTGGCGGCTTACTGCTCAGGTGGCTCATGCACCGGTTAGGCACTCCTTGGGGAGTGATTTCTGTGTTGGTAGATGTACTTGGACCTCTTTGAATGGTCTTCCGGGTTGTGCCGGGGATTTTGTGGGTGCTCATCCAGCTTGCTTTTTTGCTGGGGATTCTTTGTTTTTGATCTTTGGTGGTGATTATCCGATTCTTGCGGGTTGGTCGGATGATTCTTGTTTGTTTGTTCGACTTTTACTTGGTAATCGAAGAAACTTTTGGTTAAGGCAAAAAGGTCGGTGAGGTCTTACCGGTATACCTTTTTTTGGTTGTTTTTTATGAATGCAAGCGTAAAGTTGATCTTCCTATATGAATGCTTTTTATTTGTCTACAGTTCTTTTGTTTGTTTTTGACAAAGTCATTTTTGTGCGACTACTTGTGTGTGGATGCTTCTCATGCAATTTGTTTTAGTTGAGGGCGTCTAGAAAGTGATCGGTACTTTCCCTCTTTTTTTTGTTCTTTTGCACTTTTTGTCTTAACCCTATTTTTTGCCTAGACCGCCCTTTGCGGGTTTTCGATCTAGCGGGTTTTGATTTTTTCCTGGCAAGCTTTTTTCTTTTTATGAAGGCCTTATCTTTTGCCTAGACTGCCCTTTGCGAGTTTTCGATCTAGCAGGCTACCATGTACTTTTTGCTTGGCCCTGGTTGGTGTCATTCGTCTTGTTTTTATGCTTTTCTTGAATTGCTTGTTTTATGCATGCTCATATTTCTTTAATATAGAGGCATTCACACAAGTAGGTAAAGAGAAGAAAAGACAACTTTTATTGATATGAACAGATGGTTTATTTTTACATGGGGATTTACAAAAGAATTTGTAAGCAAGGCTGGCCAGGGTTGGCTAAACTGTATGAGGGTGTCACAATCATGTCTGTGATCTCTGTTTCCCCGTTTTTCCTGGTCCCTTCAATTGAGATGCTCGAATCCGGAGTGAAGACTATGCGAAGCCTGCTCACTTCTGTGAAGGTATTACCTTAGTCGCCTTTGCGGTTTTCGGCTAAGGTAATCATTGCTCTATTTTTCTCTTCTTCTTTTTTTTGAAACCTCTGGTTTTTGCCTAGGACGTGTCCTAGCGAGGAATGTAGACCCTATCTTTTGCCCAGGACGCTCTTTGCGAGTTTTCATCCTGCCGGTTCATGAGCAATGTCTTTAGGCGTAATATTTTTTTACCGCATCTGAGTTGACAGGATATCGGAGTTCTTCTCCATCCATATTGGTGAGGATGAGGGCTCCTCCTGAGAAGGCTCGCTTGACCACAAAGGGTCCTTCGTAGTTTGCTGTCCACTTCCCGATTTTGTCTTTCTGGGCTGGAAGCAATTTCTTTATCACCAGATCCCCTTCTTGGAAAGTGCGAGGATTGACCTTCTTGTCGTAGGCTTTCTTGATCTTCCTTTGATAAGCTTGCCCCCGACATATGGCGTCCAGTCGTTTTTCTTCGATTAGATTCAACTGATCATACCGGTTTTGGACCCATTCAGCTTCTGTCAATTTTGCTTCCATGATAACTCGTAGGGAGGGTATTTCGACCTCTACTGGTAGTACGGCCTCCATTCCGTATACGAGGGAAAACGGGGTAGCCCCTGTGGAGGTTTGTACCGACGTTCGGTAGCCATGTAAGGCGAAGGGAAGCATTTCATGCCAATCTTTGTAGGTTACTACCATTTTCTAGATGATTTTCTTGATATTCTTGTTGGCTGCCTCTGCTGCACCATTCATCTTTGGTCGGTACGCAGAAGAATTGTGGTGCTGGATTTTGAAGTCCTGACATAACTCCTCCATCATTTTATTGTTGAGATTGGTCCCATTATCGGTAATGAGCTTATGAGGGATGTTGTACCGACATATAATGTTTTTCTTGATGAAGGTGGTCACCACTTTCCGAGTCACATGCGCATATGACGCCGCCTCAACCCACTTGGTGAAATAGTCGATTGCTACCAAGATGAAGCGATGGCCGTTAGACGCTTTGGGTTCAATGGGTCCGATGACATCCATGCCCCACATAGAAAATGGCCATGGTGTAGCCAGGTTACTGAGAGGTGCGGGCGGCACATGAATATTATCAGCATAAATTTGACATTTGTGACACTTCTTGGCATATTGGTGACAGTCGGTTTCCATTGTGGACCAAAAGTATCCTGCCCTTAGAATCTTCTTGGCCATGACATGCCCAGGTGCGTGGGTCCCGAAAGCTCCCTTGTGGATTTCTCTTATCAAGGTTCGGGCTTCTTCTTGGTCCACACACCTTAAAAGAGTGGAGTCGGGGCTCTTTTTGTAGAGGGTTCCTTCAATCAACGTGAACCCTACGGCCCTCTTACGAATGGTTCGTTTGTCATTGTCGTTGATTCCCTCAGGATATTCACCCCTCATGAGGTACTGCTTGATGTCATGATACCAGGGGTTTTGGTCACG
Source organism: Sphenostylis stenocarpa (assembly GCA_963425845.1). Taxonomy (NCBI): domain Eukaryota; kingdom Viridiplantae; phylum Streptophyta; class Magnoliopsida; order Fabales; family Fabaceae; genus Sphenostylis; species Sphenostylis stenocarpa. The sequence continues at coordinate 64,509,712 of OY731400.1, forward strand.
CTCGCTGTTCACTGCCATGCAAAAAGCTTGTTCGTCATGCAGCTTAACTTGAATAATTGGCATCTCATGTTCTTGACCTAGGGCAAACATGGATGATAGGGTGGCAAGGGCATCGGCAATTTGATTGTCCTCCCTAGGGATATACTGGAAGGTGGCGTTTTCCATTCTTGAGACCAGCTCACAAATGTACTCTAGGTATGGGATTAATTTAGAGTTTCGGGTTTCCCATTCACCTTTAAGTTGGTAGATGACAAGGGATGAATCACCGAATATTTTGAGCTTAGTGACCCCATGATCTAAAGCCGCTTGGATCCCTAGCGCACATGCTTCGTATTCGGCCATGTTGTTGGTGCAATCGAAATTAAGCCTGGCCGTTACAGGAATGTGTTTCTTTTCGGGGGATATCAAAATAGCTTCTATCCCGTGTCCAAGCATGTTTGAGGCCCCATCGAAGAACATAATCCATGCTTCTTCTTTGGTCTCTTCGTGTTCGATATGCATAATATGCTCATCGGGAAAGTCATCTTGTAAGGACTGGTATTCATTTGTTGATCCGTGGGCTAGATAATCCGCTAGGGGACTTCCTTTAATAGCTTTCTGGGTGACATGAATGATATCAAATTCTGAGAGCAGAACCTGCCACCTAGCTATTCTTCCAGTTAAAATGGGCTTCTTGAAGAGATACTTAATTGGGTCCATTTTGGAGACCAACCATGTTGTATGCCGAGTCATATATTGTCGGAGGCGCTAAGTGACCCACACCAATGCGCAACAGGTTTTTTCGAATGGTGTATAGCGGGTTTCATAATCTAGGAATTTCTTACTGAGATAATAAATGACTCGTTCTTTCTTCCTAGTTTCATCATGTTGGTCGAGCACACATCCCATGGACTCTTCAAGTATTGATAAATATAGGATCAGAGGTCTCCCTTCAACGGGTGGTACCAATACTGGGGGATTGGTTAAACAAGTCTTGATTTTATCGAACGCTTGTTGGCATTCTTCGTTCCACACCGTTGGTTGGTTTTTGCGCAACAGTTTAAAGATGGGTATACATTTGTCCGTCAATTGTGCGATGAAACGGGTGATGTAATTGATCCGGCCCAGAAAACCTCTGACCTCCTTTTCCGTGCTTGGTGGGGGCATTTCCAAGATTGCCTTGGTTTTGTCGGGGTCCACTTCAATTCCCCTTTTACTGACAATGAACCCCAGTAGTTTTCCTGAACGTACCCCAAAAGTACATTTCGCTGGGTTCAGTTTGAGTTGATACTTTCAGAGTCAGTCAAAGAGCTTTTTGAGATATTGAATGTGGTTCATTTCATTTCTGGATTTGGCGATCATGTCATCCACATACACCTCTATTTCCTTGTGGATCATGTCATGGAATAGCGTGACCATAGCCCTTTGATAAGTAGCCCCTGCATTCTTAAGTCCGAAGGGCATTACGCGATAGCAAAAGGTGCCCCATGGTGTGATAAAGGAGGTTTTTTTCTCTATCCTCAACGGCCAACTTGATTTGGTTGTATCCCGCATACCCATCCATGAAGGAGTAAAGCGTGTTGGTAGCGGTATGGTCTACCAGCGTGTCTATATGGGGTAGGGGACAGTCGTCTTTTGGACTTGCTCGATTGAGGTCCCTATAATCCACACACACCCTGACCTTCCCGGTCTTTTTGATGACGGGTACTATGTTGGCCAACCATTCTGGGTATTTAGAGACTATAAGGAAATTGGCGTCCAGCTGCCTTTGCACCTCCTCCTTTATCATTAAGGATCAGTCCGGTTTGATTCTTCTGAGTTTTTGTTTCACAGGTCGGAACCCCTCTTTTAATCGCAATCTATGCTCCACTATACTCGTGTCGAGCCCAGGCATGTCGTGGTAAGACCAAGCAAACACATCCATATATTCCTTCAGAAGCCGTATTAATTCTTCTCTTATGCTTCCTTTTATTTGGGTGCCGATGTTCACCTTTTTCTCATCATCCCCTTCTCCCAAATTAACGGTTTCTATCTCTTCCTGATGCGGTTGTATGATGCGTGTTTCTTTTTCCAGCATTCTTTGCATGTCCGGAGAGATGGTCTCCTGCTCACTGTCGGACTCGACCCATTCGCTTTCCGTTTTCGGGGTCCACAGAGATTCATCAATCACAGACATGATGTGTTTTAGGTTCTGTTTTAGTCATAGATTTTTATTATTCAATTTATCTTTGAAAGAATAATAAATAGAAGAGGGAAAAGAATGAATATGACAAAATGCCTCGTGTATTAATGAAAATGGAAATGTATGTACAAGCCCTTTTAATCAAAATTCCTGCGGCCACGGGCGGGGACCGCAGGAGATATAGAGAAAATCTTTTAAAAAAAACAGACACCCTATGGCTGATCCTCCTAGTCCTCCCTTTCTACTACTCCGGCTTCGACAGAGGTTTGGCGTCGACATCGGAAGCAGAGGCGTCGAAAGTTATCCACCCGGCGTCGATTAATTCTTGAACCCGATACTTAAGGGTCAAGCAATTTTCTACAGAGTGTCCGGGTGAACCCGAATGGTAAGCGCATTTTTTGTTTAGCTTATACCATTCGGGGTAGGGAGGTTCCAACTGCTTCTTGGGAGGAGCGCAGGTTAGGAGCTTGGCTTCCAACAGCTGAGGCAGCAACATTCCATAGGAAGTAGAGATTGGAGTGAACTTCCTCTCTTTCTTGCGGGGTTGCCTGGCCGTTTGCGGGGCAGAAGAAGGGGTGGCGAAGTTGATTGCATGCACAGATTCGTCCTTCTTCTTGCCGGCAGGCTTCCAGAATGAGACCCCAGCTTGGGAAGGCTGTGCCATCTTCCCGCTCCTCAGTCCCTGCTCTACTCTTTCCCGCACAGTGACTATGTCTGAGAAAAGGTTGGAGGTACTAGCTATTGCCTTGTCGTAGTATGCTCCAGTCAGTGAATCGATGAACATAGCCACTGTCTCCTTGTCAGTCAGAGGAGGCTCTATTTGGGCATCCATTTCCCTCCATCTTTGGGCGTATGCTTTGAAAGGTTCTTCATTCCTTTTGCTCAGAGTCCTGAGATCTGACCTATCAGGAGTCAGATCAATGTTGTATCAGTAATGACGAAGAAAAGCATCAGCCAACTGTTTCCAACTCTGGACCTGCCCTCTCTCTAGCTGCATATACCAATTGAGAGCTGTGTCCGCCAGACTCTCCTGGAAGCAGTGGATCAGGAGTTTCTCGTTCTCAGCATGGGCGGCCATCTTACGACAATACATCGTAAGATGGTTCTTTGGGCAGGTCATCCCGGCGTACTTGGGGAAGTCCGGGATCTTGAATTTGGGAGGGAAATGAATGTTCTTTACTAGGCACATGTCCGCCACCTCCTTGACGTCGAAGTTGTGCCCTTCTACTGCCTTAAGCCTCTCTTCCAGGGCGGAGAGTTGTTGTTTAGATACCTCTGGGGTAAGGATGCGTGCCGTTTTGGCATCCTTCCCGTCATAGAAGTATTCTTCCTCCTCCTCCTCATGGTGAGGGATGTGTTTAGCTTGTCTTCGCCCTTATTCTGACCCTGGCGTACGACCTCCATCAGTTGGACCATTTGTTCGCGGAGGGTATTAACCTCCGCAGTGAGCTTTTGCTCTTCTAAATTTTCTATTGCTCTTGCCTTTTGTGCTCGAGTGCGGACATGGACAGGACCAGCCACTTTCTAGAATGCCCGGAAGAACTTTATTAATGCATGTTGAGTGTTTGAACTAAAATGAATATGCTTATGCATGAGGGATTCTGTTTGAATGATGTTGCATGCGTTCTCACTTTTTATTTTCTCTCTTGGTTTTTCTCTGTTCATGATATGATGTAATATGACTTGACTTTGTCAGATGTTTATTTATTTTTTGGTTTCGGTTTGTATTTTTATTTTGTTTTTTTTATTTATTTTATAGTCTTTTATCTCTTCTGTCGGAACTGCGTAGCTACTTAGCTTACAAAGAACCTGAAACCAGGCTAGCTAAAAGGCAGACTGTCCGAGATAAAAATATGGCTTTATGCGAAAGAATATTTAGCGTCCCTTATCTCTTCTGTCGGAACTGCGTGGCTACTTAGCTTACAAAGAACCTGAAACCAGGCTAGCTAAAAGGCAGACTGTCCGAGATAAAAATATGGCTTTATGCGAAAGAATATTTAGCATCCCTTATCTCTTCTGTCGGAACTGCGTGGCTACTTAGCTTACAAAGAACCTGAAATCAGGCTAGCTAAAAGGCAGACTGTCCGAGATAAGGGGGTTTATTTGCGAAAATGTTTTTGTGATTTTTGTTTTGTTGTTTGTTTATGTTATGCAACAGACAAATGTAACAAACATATGCGCACACAATTCGGTCATCCGCGAACAGGCGAGAATTCGTTTTTATCACGAGGTAGGGTTTTCCTGCAGAAAAGTGCATTGGCAAGGGTTGGTTCTAACTGTTCTCACCAGGCTAAGGCCCCCAAGGTGCCCCCATTATAGGGTCCCCACTCTCCAGCCGTCCGACCATGCTTAGCACTAAGGCCATAGTCAGTCTTGTTGCCAAAAGAGGAAGGTTATCACCTTGAGTGGTGGTTTCCGACCACCCTGGTGGGCTCAAGGCCCTCACTACAGCGAACCGTACCTGCCACCCACTCCCTATGGATTTCTCACTTGCCCCCGGGTATAGAGGGAACTGTAGTGTGCAAGGGTTTGTGTACAGTTTGTATTTCACACAATTGTGTAAGTATAAACAAGCAACAGTTATTAAAGCCAAACCGTAAAACATGTTATAATACAAGTTAAGGGCAAAAGCGTTATTTTCTTGGTTTATTTATTTTTAAGCCGACCCATCACTAAATGGGATCAACTCTCGAGACTTCCCCAGTGGAGTCGCCATCTGTCGCCACCGTAAAAAAAAAAGGAGGCGGTCGGAGCGACGCGATGGTTTCGACCCTCTTGTTTTCGCGTTTTTTATGGGTGGTTACAACGCCTTTAGGTTGTCCGATAACCAGGCTAACCTAGGGGCGAGGTTTTCGAAAGGTCGTCCTTGGGTTGTCCGATAACCGGGCTAACCCAAGGACTAATTTTTGAAGGGTTCTGTGGAGTCGCAACCGATGTTTTTACCGAAAACATCGGAAAAGGAGCTTAAAAGGCGTTGGTTTTCGAAAAACCAACTTTGGTCATTAGAACCAGAGTTGGGTAAGGGAGTTAGTTACGTGCAAAGGAAGTATTAGTTCCTTTACGACGCCCCTTTCGGGTTCCCTATGATAGGCCAGCTATTTTTATTGATAAATAAACCGGAAAATACGCTTTTACCCTTTTATTTGCGAAATTAAAATATTATGACTATATGGCCCTATCTATTGCATAATTTAAATAAAGCGGTAAAAGTGGAGAGGGAGAATGTAAACCTCCGAAGCACGCTTTTTCTATTAATTCTCTTTAAAAAGAGGGTGCTTTGTCGCAACCCTTCACTCTACAGCGTCGGAAACCTCTCGAAACGCTCAGAAATCACTCTAAAGACACTCAGAAGCTCCCGAAATGTGTCGGAGGGATTCTAGAGAGAGAAATCCTAGAGAGAAGGAGGAGAGAATGATGTGTGGTGTGTGGAAATGAGGGGAGGGAGCCCCTATTTATAGGTTTTCGCGCCTGACAGTGGCGAGACCGCCGTTCTCGTCTGACAGGGTCGAGACCGCCATCTCGCCAAACGAGACCGCCGTCTCGCCATACCAAAGTGGCGAGACCGCCATCTGGGAAAGCGAGACCGCCGTCTCGCCATTCGCAGGTGGCGAGACCGCCGTCTCATTTGGCGAGATGGCGGTCTCGATTTTGAGACAGCGGTCTCGTCCCAAAAAAGCGAGAAACCTTATTTTTGTGCCGAAAATCCTTCCTATCCTAGTATGGGGCCTAATAGTCTCTCCTAGTGGCTTTTTAGGCTTCGTCCATCTTCGAATAGGAAGTCTTTTACTCTTTATTTGGAGGTCGGGCAAGATTTGGGGTCTACAGCTGCCCCCCCTTTACCTGACTAGTCATCTGTTGGCCTGTTGTGCCAGACAGATTGACAGGAAGGTAAAGGAGTTGACCTACTTGCTCGGTTACCCTTCGGATGTCCCGTCTTGCGACGGTTGATCTTCAGGGGAAAATCTCGGTGTTTGTGCACTTCCGGGATACTCCTTCTGACGGTAGCCGATCCCTTCGGTGGACACGTGGTAGAACCTCAGGATACTCCTTCTGACGGTAGCCGATCCTTCGGTTGATGGGTATAAACCCCCCATCAGCCTGGTAGTTGCAGTCCGTTGCGTGGGACTGGATGGGTATGAACCCCCCCCCATCAGGGTGGTAGTGCGACTTACTGATCCGGCTCGAGCGCAGATCAGGCGCAATGCGTGCGCAAGTCAATTTCGAGACGGCGGTCTCGTCCCAAAAAGGCGAGAAACCTTATTTTTGTGCCGAAAATCCTTCCTATCGTAGTATGGGGCCTAATAGTCTCTCCTAGTGGCTTTTTAGGCTTCGTCCATCTTCGAATAGGAAGTCTTTTACTCTTTATTTGGAGGCCGGGCAAGATTTGGGGTCTACAACAACTTTTCATATCATAAGGTAAATACAGAGAGTCAGATGCATGAAAATGATAATATCATCAATTTAATATAAAAGTTCATCTTCGTACTACTTCAATATCACGAATATTTCAAATTTTAAATTCTAGAATAGAAGGAACATTTCCCCATTTTCATCATACTTATAAGTATACATATGTGATTTCATTTGTTCTATTTTTTTTTTCATTTCTATACATTTGTGATTGTTATATCTTTAAATTGAGTTTGTTATTCTCCGTATATTTTATTTGGACCCCTAATCTTGTCCGGCCTCGTAATAAAGATCAGAAGACCTTCTATTCAAAGATGGATGAAGCCTAAGAAGCCACTAGGAAAGACTATTAGGCCCTATACTAGGATAGGAGGGTTTTTTGGTCCAAAAATAAGGATTTTCGCCTTTTAAGGTCGAGACCGCCGTCTCAGATTCGGGACCGCCGTCTCGCCTTGCACAAATGCAGAGACTGCCGTCTCGCCACTCGCGAATGGCGAGACCGTTGTCTCGCCATTCCTGCAAGGTGAGACCGCCGTCTCGACCTGACAGGCGCGAATCCCTATAAATAGGGCCCCCATTCCCTTCATTTCCAACGATTCCTCCTCCTTCTCTCTAGAAATCTCTTAAAATTATCTCTCTAGAACCCCTCCGAAGCATTTCCGGAGTTTCTGAGCGTTTCTAAGAGTGTTTTTGAGCGTTTCGAGAGGTTTCTGACGCTGTGTAGAGTGAAGGGCTGCCACAAAGCACCCTATTTTTGCAAAGATTAATAGAAAAGCTTGCTTCGGAGGTTTATACTCTATCTCTCTACTTTTACCGCTTTAATTTTAATTGTGCAATAGAGATTAGGGTCATGTAGTCATAACCTTAAATTCCGCAAAATAAAGGGTAAAAGCGTATTTTTCACAGGTTTATTTATTTATCCAAAGTAGCTAGCCTATCATAGGGAACCCGAAAGGGGCGTCGTAAAGGAACTAACACTTCCTTTACGCGTAACTAACTCCCTTACCCAACTCTGGTTCTAATGACCAAAGTTGGTTTTTCGAAAACCAACGCCTTTTAACTCCTTTTCCGATGTTTCTGGTAAAAACATCGGTGGCGACTCCAAAGAACCCTTCAAAACTAGCTCTTGGATTAGCCCGGTTATTGGACAATCTAAGAGCGCCCTTTCGAAAATCTCGCCCCTAGGTTCAGCCCAGTTATCGGACAACCTAAAGGCGTTGTAACCACCAATAAAAACGCGAAAATTGGAAAGTCAAAAACCATCACGTCGCTCCGACCGCCCTCGTTTTGACGGCGGCGACAGATGGCGACTCCACTAGGGATGCCTAGAGAGTTGATCTCATTTAGTGATGGGCTAGCCTAAAGTAAATAAACCAAGAAAATAACACTTTTACCCTACCTTGTATTATAACATGTTTTAATGTTTGGCTTTAATAATTGTTGTTTGTTTATACTTACGCAATTGTTTGAAATACAAACTGTACACAAACCCTTGCATACAAAAGTTCCCTCTATACCCGGGGGCAAGTGAGAAATCCATAGGGAGTGGGTGGCAGGTACGGTTCGCTGTAGTGATGGCCTTGTGCCCACCAGTGTGATCGGAAACCACCACTCAAGGTGATAACCTTCCTCTTTTGACACAAAGATTGACTATGGCCTTAGTGCTAAGCATGGTCGGAAGGCTGGAGAGTGGAGACCCTATAATGGGGGCACCTTGGGGGCCTTAGCCTTGGTGAGAACGGTTAGAACCTACCTTCGCCAATGCACTTTTCTGCAGAAAAACCCTACCTCGTGATTATAACGACTTCTCGCCTGTTCGTGGATGTTTGAATTGCGTGTGCATATGTTTGTTGCATTTGTCTGTTGCATAGCATAACCAAACAACAAAAATCACAAAAAATTCTTTTTGCAATAAACACCCCTATCTCGGACAGTCTGCCTTTTAGCTAGCCTGGTTTCAGATTCTTTGTAAGCTAAGTAGTCACGCAGTCCGACAGAAGAGATAGGGGACGTTAACCAATTCTTTCGCATAAAGCCACTTTTTATCTCGGACAGTCTGCCTTTTAGTTAGCCTGGTTTCAGGTTCTTTGTAAGCTAAGTAGCCACGCTGATCTGACGAAGAGATAAAATGCTATAAAATAAAAAATAAAGATAAAATAAAAAATAAAATAAAAATCCCTATTCTAAAACAATAAATGGGACCTGGTTCAAAATATTACCCCCATATAAGTAGTTTATTTCTTCAAAAACAAATAAATGCATCATACAAAAACATGATAAATAAAAATAAACACTCGCATTCATTCAATAAGCATCATTTTCATAAAACATGCATTTTGGTTTTAGAAAATGGAGGGGACTAGTAGACAATTGAAGAAGATAGACATTCCCCGATACCATGCTGAAAAATTGGAACGGCTAAGCGCGACAGTGCCACCAGAGGTTCGCTCCGACTTTGAGAAATCCTATGGACGGATTCTCGACCTGCTGAAAATATGTGTCGACCAAGTCTTCGTCAGGGTATTAGTTCATTTCTGGAACTCCAGTCTGCGTTGCTTCGAATTTCCGCAGTTTGATATGGTGTCCACCTTAGAGGAGTACGAAATCATGCTAAAATGGCCCAAATCAGTCGGGGTCCATATCCGCCACGGGGCACATACTCCTGCAGCACAAGTCGCTGCCATCATTCAACTGCCATTCCAGCAGACTACCCTGATAGGAAAAGGGAATGTCCAAGGTTGGAAGGTCTCAATGTTAGAAGACCACCCGTTCGATTTGGCTGAAAGGACAGAATGGGTCGCTTTCAACAAAACTCTGGCCCTAATAATATTGGGAACAATATTATTTCCCTTCCACCTCGACACAGTGGATCAAGCCGTCATGGACGCCTTCTTCGCCTAGGACGTGCACTCAAAAAGTCTCGTGCCTGCAATTCTTGCCGACACCTTGCTTTCGGTGGATTTCTGCCACCAGAAGCAAGGAAAAACACTTCGTTGCTGCTCTTCACTACTATTTGTGTGGGGCATTACACAATTTTACGCCTCTAGTCACATGGGGATGTTCCCTGATTCTTTGAGGAGCTTCTCCAAAATCCCTCTCCAACGACGCCTAACTTCAGAGTGGAGGGACGAGTTGGAACGACTGGATGCCAACAGTATATCCTGGGTCTGCCCATGGTTCCGACCCGGTCCAGTCCTCATCAGATGTGGAGACTATCCGAATGTACCCTTGATAGGACTCAGGGTTGCATATCCTACTCACCTAGAGTAGCTATGAGGAAACTCATGAGAACCCAAACTACCATTTCTCGAGGGGAACTCGGAGGACTGTGTTTCTTCGGAGACCCATGCACAATCGCCAACTCACCAGCTGTGAGAAAAGCATGGGAGAGACCAGTCTATATGGGAGATAGAGAGCTAGGAAAAGCTCGAGTGACTACCTCCAGTGACTATGAGGCATGGAGAAGAAGAAGAGGGATGTCTCAACCATCCACCTCACTCATTACAAGCGCCAATAGTGAAGAGTTGCAAGCTCAAGTCGACGCCTTGACCCAGAGGATAGAAATCATGGGAGCCCAGATGAGGGCCCTTGAAGAGAGAGAGCAAGAATCTATCCTCACCATTGATGGTCTACAGAGGCAATGCAAGAAAAAGGATCATGAAATAGAGCGCCTCAAGGACCAGTGCGCTGACTCTAACAAGCAAGCTATCCGAGCATCCAAAAATTCCAGAACAAGCTCGGATAGCCAAATTCAAGAAATCACTACCAAGACAGCACGCCTTGAGGCCGAATCAGCAAAACAGGCTCAGACGATCAAGGAATTGTTGCAAGAACTCACCAAGACTCGGTCGGAAATACGCCAAGAGCGGGAGGCCAATCGGAGACTCAACAGAAGTCTCACTGAGCTACGCTGTAAGGAAAGAGACGGGCTAGCTCAGTACGGCCAAGTACTACAAGATAAGGACCGAGCCCTTGCAAAACTCGATGAACTACAAGCCTTGGTCGTCCATCAAGAGGCGAAGATCAAAGAGGCTCAAAAGTACAGCGAAGATATGAGCCAGATAGTCCAGAAGCAAAGCGAAGCACTCGCTCGTCATGTCCGGGAAGCCGAAAGAGAATTGCATAGAGATCAAAACCCGCCTGTGGGTTTCTTTAGGCTTTTCCGTTTTTGCCAAAAGTTGCTTCGTAGTATGGAATAGGGGAATGTACACCTTCTAACGGATAAATGAAAATTTTCTTTTATTCAACAATTGTCTACTTGCATGCATATCATTCATCTGCATATTTAATTTTTCCTCCTTCACGCTTAATAAATAAGATAATAAAAAGGAAGGATTAAACTGACACGTCTTCCAAATCAGAAGAATGGAGAGAAAGCCACTCCTAATCAAGCTCTCCACAACGGTCGATTCATTACAAGAGGAAAATAAGCCTCGACCGTTGGTCCTCAGGAATAAGGAAGAAGGGGCAAGGACACCAGTGCGACTTTTTATGCCACATCCTTTCCCCTACGAATCAAATAAAGTTGTACCATGGAGATATGGGGAATCTTCACCAATAAAGGAGGATATCACGAATATACCAGGTATTGGGGGCATGACAAGAAGCGGAAGAATATATTCCCCCAAGGACTCGCAAGAAGAGGTCCCCAAAAATAAAGGAAAAAATAAAAAGGCCGAAGAGGAAAAAGAAAATAAGGAATCCAAGGAGGAGACAGAAGAATTACTCCAGTTCATAAGGCAAAGCGAGTATTCCATTATAGACCAGCTCAACCGCACACCTGCGAAGATAACGCTGTTATCTCTAATAATGAGCTCAGAACCGCACAGAAACGCCCTGCTGAAGGTCTTGAGCGAGGCGCACGTACCTCACTCCATATCCCAAGAAAAGGTCGAGAGGATCGTCGGTCACATCATGGCAAGCGATCACCTCACCTTCACAGAGGAAGAACTCCCCCTCGAGGGATCAAACCATAACAAGCCCTTGCACATCTCGATTAAGTGCAAGGAATACCTCATCGCCAAAGTTCTTGTGGATAACGGGTCATCCTTGAACGTGATGCCCAAGTGCACACTAGACAAATTGACTATCCAAGGAACCCGTCTGCGCCCAAGCAACACCATCGTTCGAGCCTTCGACGGATCAAAGCGAGAAGTAGTGGGAGAAATTAATTTGCCAATCCAAGTTGGACCCATTATCTTCAACGTCGATTTCCATGTAATGGACATTACTCCAGCATACAGTTGTCTCCTCGGCAGGCCTTAGATTCATGACGCTAAGGCAGTACCTTCGATGCTACACCAGAAAGTTAAGTTCGTAGTAGACGACAAATTGGTCACGGTCCAAGCAGAAGACGATATCCTGATCAGTGGACCGTCCACCCAACCTTATGTGGATGCGGCTGAAGAGGCCCTTGAAACGTCTTTTCAAGCACTAGAAATTGCCAATATAGAAAGACTTCCCAAAAACACAAAAGTAGCCCACATGATGATGAAGCATGGCTACCATCCTGGCCAAGGATTGGGGGAAGATTCCCAGGGCATGAGGGAACCCCCGGAATTCCAAGATAATCCTTTCAAGCATGGCCTAGGATATGACCCTATTAAGGGCCGAGCAGAAAGAGGGAAAGGGAAGTCTCCCCTCTGCACACTCAAGCAAATTTTCCGAAGTGAAGGGGTGCAAGCGTCAAGAGCTACCCTAGTCATTAGGAAATCTTTTTCTTCATTTAAGGGATGTAAACCCCATGATTGTTAGAGATTATCCCCCGGGGCTAGCCCGACCCCGGGCATTTTAGGGCACATATTCCCTTATTAATTAATAAAGAATACTTCTTACAATCTGCCTCTTTTCTCACTATTTTCTGACTAGACCTCACAATAACCTCGTTTAAGTAAATGGAAAAAGAAAAAGAAGAATAAAAAGCGCATCCAAATAACCAAAAATTCACCATTGTCATTACAGTCAAGCTAGTTGATTAGGAGCACCAAATAAGACTTTACTTCACCATAAAGAAAAGTCATGCTTCGCCAATATTGTGAACAAAAAATAAATACAAAAAAGGAAAAAACCCATAGAAGCCAAAGGTAAAAAAAAAAGGGGGCAAAATACCCGGTAGGAAACCCACCAAGGGGGCTATGCAAAAAATAGGGTCAACCCGGTAGGATACCCGAACAATAATAAAGGGTAGCCTAGGCAAAAGTTAGGGTTACAAAATAAGGTCCGCTAGGATTCCCTAAAAAACCAAAAAGAGAGAACCTAGGCAAAAGATAGGGCCAAAGCACAATATCCTAGTTCGAAAACCCAAAGGGCGATCTAGGGACATCAACTAGCCATAGAAAAACAATGAAAATAAAACTAAGGCGCAAATAAAAAAAAAAAAAAAAACGTTGCTTAGACGAAAAGCTTAAAAACCTAAGCCTAACCCTAGCTAACCATTCTTACAAAAACTCTTTCTAAATAAAATCAACATTCTAAAACACAAGCCATTGAATTTATCTCCTTACTTCTCTTCTCTTGACCCCCACAACAATATTCTAATAATTAATTTGGGAATATGGAGGCGTATAGTCAACAAGAGGATTGAAACCCCTAAAATGGAGAAAAAGGGACACTACATGGCAAAGAGTGCTCCACAAAAAGAAGAAAAGGAAAAACAAGCTATCCTTCGGTCATAAGAAATCCGGCAAGGTACAGCCAAACACAAGAGTACAAACCAGAGGGCTTTCGACGCTACAAGACACGTCAGCGAAATCCTTCTGAAAAATTAACTAAAATAGGCATTATAGGGTATCAAACATGAAAACATTGCATGCATAAAAAATGTTTTTGAACCAAGTCCTATTTCCTTTGTCCAAAAAAAAAACCCGAAATTCAAGACGGCCGTCCGGAATTCCCAGACCGCCGTCTCGACTCGGCTGAAAACGAGACCGTCGTCCCGCTTGGCGAGACGGCCGTCTCGTTTTAGGTCAAAGTCGAGACCGCCATCTCGAGGTTCTAGACGGTCGTCTCGACCTGCACAAATTCGAGACCGCCGTCTCGACTTCCCAGACAGCGGTCCCGAAATCAAAATTTTCCCTATAAATAGGGAAGGGGCTGGAAGGATCCCTCACAACTCCTCTACACCCCAGAACCTTCAACTCTTAGATCTCTCACTTCCAAACACTTTCTGGCCAAAATGTTTAGTAGAAGTCAGTCAAGGAAGACAAGAGGCACCGCCGGCGCTAGCATTTCCTCGGCGCCAGCCCCCAAAGATCCTACTCAGCTCTCGCTGCAGCACCTAGCCCGTCTCGAGCACATCCGGGGTTATACGTGGCACCCCATGCTCAGGCTTGACTTCAGCATCCTCGCCGAGTTTGGGTGGGAGGACGATGTCCGGGCCCACATAGATAGCATTGGGTGGGGCTTCCTGCTGTAGCCTCCACCTACCCACGTGTACCCTTAAGCGGTACTGGAGTTTCTGGCCTCCATCTCCTACGCCGAGACTCACTCCATGGTCCCGGGCCTGCCACCAACCAAGATGGTAAACTACTTCACGGGTGGAATGTACCGGACTACCACCCTCGACGAATTCAATGTGAGCATTGGGTTCATCCGGCCCGAGGAGGTGCTAACTCGGGAATACCGGGAGGCCATCTGCAGCCGCCCCACTAACCTCACCGCCACCGAAATGTGGGAGGAGCTCACCAGGTCGCCCACGCTGCCCACGCTGATGAAGGGGTCAGCACTCCCCCTAGCCCTCCGTATTTGCCACAAACTGCTGGCTGGGACTATCCACGGGAGGAAGGAGAGCCAGGGTAAGGTAACCCTCCCAGACCTCTTCGTGCTTTATTGCATGAGCCAGGGGCGACGCTGCAACCCTGGCTACTTCTTCTTGAGGGCTCTTAAGGACTTCGGGAGCAGACCAGTGGGAGTCATCCTCATGGCTCCTCTTATCACTCCCCTGGCAGAGAAATGGGGGTGCGCTGGCCGGGAAGAGATGGCCTCTAGTCTATGATCCGAATCCATCAACGGGTCGATTCTGGTCTGCATGGGGATGCTGATACGCCGCGGGACTCAGTTGGCCCTTCATCCCTCGCTGGATTTCGCGCTGGACCTCCAGGACATCGTGGCGATGCACGATCTCCCAACGCCTCCCGACTTCCAGCAGCCACATCAGCACCAACAACCACCCCAATACACAGACGACTTTGCTGGCATAAACCGCAACATCCACGATCTGCGCCAGCAATTCGATCAAATGTCTGTGCGGCAAGAAGCCTTCGACACCCGGCTGGAGACGTTATACCAATATCAGCAGGGAATGCAGCAGGAATGGACAACATTCCAGCAAGAATACCGTGACGAAGCCCGAGAGCAAGCAGAATTCCGGGAACATATGTACCAACAATTCCCCCATCATGGATCGTCTCCAGAGGATAGCCCTTAGGGATAGTGCTTGAAATGGCTGTAATAAAATTTTCCCTTATGAATAAAATTCATTTCATGCATTCATTGCCAACTTTTTTTCAAAAAGTCAGCGTAACCAAAAGAGTCTAAAAGTAAAAAGACATACGCTCAAGAAAAAAGCCAAAATCCTAAGTCGCGAGAAAAAAGAGATAAGACCGCGAGAAAAAGGCAGGATTAAGACAAGCCATCACCTTGACCAACAGAATTCGACAACCAAAAGTCAAACAAACAAACAAAGACTGTCCGGCCAGCCAGCAAGAGTCGGGTGATCACCATCATCAAAAGACCAAAAACAAAGAATCCCCGGCAATCAACAAGCCGGATGAACACCAACAAAATCCCCGGTATAGACCGGATGACCAAATACAAACAAAGACAAAGAGAACACATCTCAACACCGGCGCATGAGCGATTGAGCAGTAAGCCGCCACCACCACTAGTCCTACGCAGTGGACTGTACCAGCCTGATAGGGGGTTCATACCTATCAACCAGCACACAAGGAGCGCCTGACAAGCGCATGAGCCACCTGAACAGTAAGACGCCACCACCACCAGTCCTACACAACGGACTGTACCAGCTTGATGGGGGGTTCATACCCATCCAGTCCAACACATAGCGGACTGAAACTACCAGCCTGATGGGGGGTTCATACTTGTCCAGTCCAACACACAGCAGACTGCAACTACCAGCCTGATGGGGGGTTTATACCCATCAATCGAAGGATCGGGTACCGTCAGAAGGAGTATCCTGAGGTTCTACCACATGTCAACCAAAGGGATTGGCTACCGTCTGAAGGAGTATCCTTCTGATGGGGGGTTTATACCCATCAACCGAAGGATCGGCTACCGTCAGAAGGAGTATCCTGAGGTTCTACCACGTGTCAACTAAAGGGATTGGCTACCGTCAAAAGGAGTATCCTGGAGGTGCACGACACAAACTTTCCCTAGAAGATCAACCGCCGCAAGATAGAACATCTGAAGGGTAACCAGGCAAGAGGGTCAACTCCTTTACCTTCCAGTCGTTCTTCTTGGCACAACAGGCCAACAGCCGACTGGTCAGTAAAGGGGGGGGGCAGTTGTAGACCCCTAATCTTGCCCGGCCTCGTAATAAAGATCAGAAGACCTTCTATTCGAAGATGGATGAAGCCTAAGAAGTCACTAGGAGAGACTATTAGGCCCCATACTAGGATAGGAGGGTTTTTTGGCCCAAAAATAAGGACTTTCGCCTTTTAAGGTCGAGACCGCCATCTCAGATTCCGGACCGCCGTCTCGCCACTCGCGAATGGCGAGACCGCCGTCTCGCCATTCCTACAAGGCGAGACCGCCGTCTTGATTCGCGAGACCGTCGTCTCGACCTTGTCAGACGAGACGGCCCGTCTCGACCTGACAGGCACGAATCCCTATAAATAGGGCCCCCATTCTCTTCATTTCCAACGGTTCCTCCTCCTTCTCTCTAGAAATCTCTTAAAATTCTCTCTCTAGAACCCCTCCGAAGAATTTCCGGAGTTACTGAGCGTTTCTAAGAGTGTTTTTGAGCGTTTCGAGAGGTTTCCGACACTGTGTAGAGTGAAGGGTTGCCCACAAAGCACCCTATTTTTGCAAAGATTAATAGAAAAGCTTGCTTCAAAGGTTTATACTCTCTCTCTCTACTTTTACCGCTTTAATTTTAATTGTGCAATAGAGATTAGGGCCATGTAGTCATAACTTTAAATTCCACAAAATAAAGGGTAAAAGCGTATTTTTCACAGGTTTATTTATTTATCCAAAGTAGCTAGCCTATCATAGGGAACCCGAAAGGGGCGTCGTAAAGGAACTAACACTTCCTTTACGCGTAACTAACTCCCTTACCCAACTCTGGTTCTAATGACCAAAGTTGGTTTTTCGAAAACCAACGCCTTTTAACTCCTTTTCCGATGTTTCCGGTAAAAACATCGGTGGCGACTCCAAAGAACCCTTCAAAACTAGCTCTTGGATTAGCCCGGTTATCGGACAATCCAAGAGCGCCCTTTCGAAAACCTCGCCCCTAGGTTCAGCCTGGTTATCGGACAACCTAAAGGCGTTGTAACCACCAATAAAAACGTGAAAATTGGAAAGTCGGAAACCATCGCGTCGCTCCGACCGCCCTCATTTTGACGGCGGCGACCTGATTCATTATCCAACACGTCCAATTTGCAAAAAAGGTATCACTCTTTTTTGAAACTGAATGCTGAAAAAGAAAATTGGAATATATTGACAAAGGTTATACGCCTTTGGTTTGTTTTGGAATTAACTAAACATAAATTTCCATTTTCTATGGAACTTGTTATGCAAGATATGAAGGTCGGTTCCACTACTTAATCTATATATCATGCTTTGTTATGCAAGTCATTTGTTATGATTTTTATTCTCATGTCATTGTTTTATTACCTAAAATTTATGTCAATTTTTCTCATCTTATATTGCTCTAATAATTTTTAACCTTCATTTTAATAGGACTTGTCAATGGATTTTACAACTTATTTTCTCATCCAAACAATAACTTTTTTATTAGAGATGCACCGAATAAGTCCACCAAAATTGACAAAGGATGGAAATAATTTTATAGTTCTAATCACTTAAAGGAAGGTGGCAACCTCATGATTCAGGCTAACAACCCTCCAAATAATACTATCAAAGTTTTTGTTTAGATATGATAAAAGTGTTTATGTAACAACGTTTGATTTGGTATTTTAGTTTATTTGGAGTTTAGTTTTTCTTAGGATTTCTCGTGAATTATGCATGTTAATTAACTTTTTTGTTTTTTTAATAATAACACAATCATGTTTATTTAAGCTTAATGACTTTCCTCAAGTACTTGACATTTTCTTTAATGTTTTTAATTTTATAATTAATGTTATTTATGACTTAAGCATTCATAGTCATCAAATATGTAGATTTCATTACATATAGTCATCAATTTAAACTATCGAAAGAAAATGATATTCAAATATTTAAAAACAATGGTTTCATCAAGATTAATTAAAATCAGTGGTTTCATTAATTAAAAACTTGAAAGTGAAATTAATTGATTATTTCAAATATTTATTAATAAAAAACCAATCGTAAGAGTATTTAACATATTAAAAACTTATCATATTAAAGTAGTCAAAGATTGAGACATTCTTTACTAACTTAAATTATGATTAGTTTAAAGAACGGATTAAAGCACACATACCTTTATACTCTACACTCACACACAACTGTACTCATTTACAATTCTCGGTGAAACATTTATTATACTTTATAATTTCTAAAAAATGAGATAAAAGATAAGTCATTCGGTTCATTTTCAAAATATTTATTTGTTTTCTTATATTTCAACCTATTAATCGATTAAATCAACCATTTAATTGATTAAAACAAAGAGATCATCTTGAAAACTTTTAGAAGTGATTTTAACTGTTAAAAACACTTTAATCGAGGGTTATACTTTCAAAAGATGCATCAAAACTAAACATAACTTTAAAATCAAGAGCCACATTTTATCGATTGATTGAAATTGAGATCCACAAGAAATGTCATGGAGACTAAAAATGCTTTTGAAATCGAGAGCCACATTTTTAAGAATATCATTGATTGGTTGAATTTGAGGGCCACAAGAAATGTCTTTGAAACTAAAATTATTTTTAAAATTGAAATCCATATTTTATCGATTGATTGAAATCAAGAGTCACAAGAAATTTCATCGAGACTAGAAATAGTGGTTTCATCGAAACAAAATGATATTTGAGTGTTTAATAAAAATGTTATAGAGACTGATAAAACAATAGTTTCATTGATTTAAATTATTGAAATAAAATAACATCCAAATGTTTTTAAAAAAATCATAGAGATTAATTAAAAATAGTGGTTTCATCGATTAAAATTTTGAAAGTGAAATTAATTTATTATTTCAACTATTGATCAATTTAAAACCAATCTTAAGAGTATTTAACAAATTAAAAATAGTTTCATCAAATTAACACAGTAAAAAATTGAGGCATTTCCACTAACTTAAATTATGATTACCTTAAAAAATGGATTAAAACACACATATCTCTATACTCTAGACTTACACAATTGCACTTATTTACGATTCTCAATGAAACATTTATTAGATTTTATAATTTAAAAAAAAAACAAAATATATTCAAAACATAATGTTGATATCAAGAAAAAAAAACAAATAACAAGGTTTGGGCCACAAAAAATGGTTCTCAACCCAAATGCTTTTTCACATGTTTATGGGTCGCACAAATCGTTATCCTGCACACTACTCTCTCATTCATCCAGGTAAGGTTACACACATTCTGATGGTGAAAGTCATTCTTTCTTCTTATATGTAAATTCATTGTCTCAATAAACACTAAATATCTTTTATTGCACGTCTTCCTTCGAGTAGCATGTTTATCTATTTAAAGTTATGGATGCATACATTTACAACTTTTCATATCATAACGTAAATATAGGGAGTCAAATCTAATAATATCTTTAGTTTACTATAAAGTTCGTCTTCGTAATACTTCAAGATGAACATTTCAAATTTTAAATTCTAGAATAAAAGAGAATATTTCTCTCTTTCATCATGCTTATAAGTATACATATGTTATTTCATTTGTTCTATGGACTTTTGTTATTTATATACATATGTAATTGTTATATTTCTACATTGAGTTTGCTATTGTCCTTATATTTGAATCATTATCTTCAATTTGTAAAAATAGTATCACTTTGTTTCGAAACTTAATGCTAAAAAAGAAATTTGGAATCAGTGGTTTGTTTCAAATTTCACTAAACACAAATTTGATGTTTTAGTTTGTTTGGATATGATAGAAATGTTTATGTAAGAATGTTTGATTTGGTGTTTTAATTTATTTGGAGTTTAGTTTATGTAATAGTTTCTCTTAGCATTTTTCATGAACTATGTATGTTGATTAACATTTTTGTCTTTTGATAATACATAATCATGTTTATTTTATTTTAATGATTTTTCTTAAGTACTTGACAATATTTAAGGTTATTGTATGACTTAAGCATTTGATATGTAGTCATCAAATATGTTTGTTTCATCACATACGTAGTCATTGATTTAAACTATTGAAACAAAACGACATTCAAATGTTTAAAAACAGTGGTTTCATTAAGACTGATTAAAAATAATGGTTTCACCTATTAAAACTTCAAAAGTGAAGTTAATTATTATTTGAAGTATTGGTCAATTAAAAACAAATCCTAAGAGTATTTAACATATTAAAAATAATTTTATCATATTAAAGCACTTAAAGATTGAGGCATTCCTATTAACTTAGATTATGGTTAGCTTAAATAATGAATTAAAAGCACACATATTTCAATATTCTTAGTAAAATAATGATTAGCCTTTATAATTTCTAAAAAATGAGATAAAAGATAAGACATTTGGTTCACTTTCTAAATATTTATTTGTTTTCGTACATTTCAACTTTTTAATTGATTAAATTGACCATTTAATCAATTTAAACAGAGAGAATATCTTGAAAACTTTCATAACTTATTTTAACAGTTAAAAATGATCAAGATTTATATTTTCAAAAGACGACATCGAGACTACAAACAACTTTAAAATTGAGAGCAACATTTTATCGATTGATTGAAATCAAGAGTCACAAGAAATGTCATGGAGACTAAAAATACTTTTGAAATCAAAACATGATCTAGTGATGTCAACAATCAATTATTTAGAAACATGGAGAAATTGAAATATTTTAAAGCTTATAGAGTTTCTTGATTAGATACTAAGGATTGGTGATGGAGATATGTCTTTGAATGAAAATGGTGAAAGACATATTGACATACCTAAATAACTTTTAATTGAAGACAATGAGACACTTTTCCTTTCATTAGTTAATTTTCTTTATTCTCATTTTGTACATAATCTTAATGTCTGCTGGTATTTTTTATGATTGAGACATAATTTGTCCTCTTATTGATTTAGCTGAGGAAGTTAATGATTCTATTTCATTTTTGATACTCGATGAAGAAAAAACATACTTAAGTTTCGATACATCCTGTCAATCACATGAAGACAAGAAATACAACATGAATGAATTACATCTGAATTTCTTAATGAGAGTAAATGTTCATATTGTTGATGTTGAATATAGAGAAAATAGGGTTTGGAATTAATTTTCCTTGTGTATAAATCACACATAGGGTGGTCTATTTATAGTAGAGAGATACAACTAAAAGAGTAACTGAAAGTAACAGAATAAACAGAAGATATTGTTTGATATTGTGGTTACCAATATCTAACAATATCTTAACAATATCAAATAATATATAAACAATATCTAACACTCCCCCTCAAGCTGGAGCATACAAATCGTATGTGTCAAGCTTGTTACAAATATAATCAATTCTAGGACCCAGTAAAGATTTAGTAAAAATATCTCGTTAACTGATCACTTGAGTTAACAAACTCGGTCTTGATATCTCCGGACATAATCTTTTCTCGAATAAAATGACGAGTCAATCTCAATGTGTTTGGTCCTCTCATGAAAGACGAGGATTAGAACTAATATGAAGAGCATCTCGATTGTCACACACAAGTGTCATTTGAGTGACATCTCCAAATTGTAACTCTCTAAGCAATTTCTTGAGTCAAACAAGTTCACGGGAAGGCTGAGGCCATAGCTCTATATTCTCGCTTCGCACCTGGATCTTACCACAACACTTTGTTTCTTACTTTTCCATGAAATCAAGTTACCACCAATGGAGACACAATATCCGGATGTAGATCTTCTATCCGAAGGAGATCCTGCCCAATCGGCATCCGAGTAGCAAACAACTCTTGTATGGTTATTAGAACCATATAACAATCCTTTTCCAGGAGATCCTTTAATATACTTCAAGATACGAATGATCGCATTCCAATGATCTTCACATGGTGAATTAAGAAATTGACTTACCACACTGATCTGCAAAGGAAATGTCGGGACGAGTAACCGTAAGATAATTCAATTTTCCAACCAATCTTCTATACTTGCTCAGGATCGGATATAGGCTCCCCCGATTTTGTAGAAGTTTAGTATTGGGATCCATGGGTGTATCAACGGACTTTGAACTCATCAATCCAGTTTCCTCCAAAATATCTATGGCATACTTCCTCCGAGATATAACAATACCATCATTGGACTGTGCTACCTCAATACCCAAGAAATATCTAAGTTTGTCAAGATCTTTGGTCTGAAAATGGTGACAGAGATGTTGTTTCAACTGAGAGATGCCATGGTTGTCACTACCTGTAAGAACAATGTCATCAACATATACTATCAAGTAAACACATCCAGCACTCGAGTGTCGATAAAAGACAGAATGATCTGATTCACACCGAGTCATACCAAATTGTTGAACAACCTTGCTAAACTTTCCAAACCAAGCCCTAAGAGACTGTTTTAGGCCATATAGGGATTTGCGAAGACGACATACCATCCCAGAAGACTCCCCCTGAGCAATAAACCCAGGAGGTTGCTCCATATATATTTCTTCTTGCAAATCACCATTGAGGAAAGCATTTTTAACATCCAGTTGATAAAGAGGCCATTGTTGAAGAGCAGTCATGGCGATAAATAAACGAACAGAAGTCATCTTTGCCACAAGGGAAAAGGTATCTCCATAATCCAACCCAAAAATTTGAGTATATCCTTTGGCCACAAGACGAGCTTTGAGGCGATCAATAGTACCATCAAGTCCAACTTTGATAGCAAACACCCACCTGCAACCAACAACAGATTTCCCAGACGGTAACGGGACCAATTCACAAGTTCCACTATTATGAAGAGCACTTAGTTCATCTAACATGGCCTGACGCCAACCAGGATGGGCTAAAGCTTCACGGACAGTTTTTGGAATGGTCACAGAAGAAATAGAGGAAAGACATGTATAAAAAGGTAATGACAGTCGATGATAACTCAAAGCAATATAATGGGGAGAGGGATTACGTGTAGAACGAATACCTTTTCGGAGGGCAATGGGAAGGTCAGACTCATGTGTCAGATCCGGAGGAGACAGAGTAGTTGGCACTTGAGTAGAGTCACATGGTGGTGGTTGTGATTGGTTTCGAGAACTATAAATCTGAAGAGGCAGTGGAGAAGAAGTTAACTGCGGAGCAGGAACTAATGGTGAAGAAGACACAGTTAGAGGGTCACAAACAACAGGAACATTAAATGTATTAGGAGTGTTGACAAGATTGGATGGAGACAGAGGTGAAGTTTGACTTTTAAAATAAAGAGACAACTCATCAAAGGTGACATCTTTTGACACAAAACAACGGTTAAGAGAAGGAGAAAAACATTTGTATCCTTTTTGTGATCTTGTAAACCCTAAGAAAACACATTTATGTGATCTAGGAGAAAGCTTGTCCGGACCGAAGCTGAAATTATGAACAAAACATGTAGACCGAAAACTTTCGAGAGGTAAAGGATGAAGTGGTTCATGAGGGAATAAAATGGAATGAGGTATTTTATTATCTAAAACCGAAGAAGGCATGCGATTAATGAGATAACATGCAGTGAGAAGAGAATCACCCCAAAAATGTTGAGGAACATCTCCATGAATTAAAAGTGTGCGAGTTGTTTCAATAAGATGTCTATTTTTACGTTCAGCTACACCATTTTGTTGAGGTGTATAAGCACAAGAAGTTTGATGCAAAATACCGTGAGAAGCCATGAATTGTTTACAAGAATGAGAAAGATATTCACGGCCATTATCACTACGCAAAACTATAATAGAAACACCGATCTGAGTTTGAATTTCATTAAAAAAAGTTTGAAAGATATGAAATAATTCAGAACGATTTTTCATCAAAAATAACCAAATGCATCTGGAATAATCATCAATGAAAGTAACAAAGTATTGAAAACCTAAAGTAGACTTAACGCGGCTAGGTCCCCAAATGTCAGAGTGAACCATGGCAAAAGGGGACGAAGCACCACGTGTGAAACTACGAGGAAGGAAGTACGACTATGCTTGCCTAATTGACATGACTCACACGCCAAACTAGATAAGTTAGACAAGGCAGGGACAAGTTTCTGTAACTTGGCAAGACTTGGATGACCTAACTGAGCATGAAGAAGAGAGGGAGACTCCATAACTGTACTAACATGTGTAGAGGGACGGAGATAATAAAGACCATGAGACTCACATCCTGTGCCAATCACCTGTTTCGAACTCCGGTCCTGTAAACACACAGAATTGTTGGTAAAAGTAACAACACAATCAAGAGAATGAGTTAGACGACTGATGGACAACAGGTTAAAAGGAGACTCAGGGACATAAAGAACATTATCAATGGTTAAAGAAGGAAAAATTTTAACCGTTCCAACACCATGAGATGATACTCTAGAGTCATCGACCGAGTGTAACAGAAGGTAAATGATTAGGAGAGGATAAAGAGGAGAACAAAGATTTGTTACCGATAATATGATCAGTGGCTCCTGAATCAAAAACCCAAGGACCAGGAGAAAATGATTGGGTCGGACCAACGAAAATATGTATTTGTATGTGTGACGGATATAGTGGAACTAGAAGACTATTGATCCTTATACCATTCGAGAAATTTGTTGAACATAGAAGACATGTCGGATGCAACAGAAGAAGGAAGATCCCCTGCAGATAAAGGTGGGGAAAGATTGGTCTGAACAACTACAGCAGACTGAGGAGGATGACCATGTAATGTATTACACTTGTTAATCTTGTGACCTAGCTTGCCACAATGTTCACACTTAGGATGCCCTTTTTCCTGTTTGCGAGGGCGAGCCCGGTCATCACGATAGGATGTCAACACAAAAGAATCGTTAACAAAATTGGAAATAGTGGAAGAAGTCATGAAGAGCGGGAGAATAAACCCTAAAACAATCCAAAGTAATCCAATTAACCCACGAAGCACAAATCCAAAATGAGAATACTAAAAATAAGTTCGCCAAGACTAAACGGTGCAGGAGACAATGGGACGACCAACTCCGATAGTGGTCATCTCAATGGCACGGTGGTCACCTGACCGAGACAAGCAAAATCATATATCACCGGTAAAAAAAAAATGAAACTCCGGCGATTTCTCCGACAGCGGTGGACCGGTGGCTCGCTCCGGCAGCGGTGATGTGATGCGTGAACTAGTACACTAGGTAAGTTCCCGGGAAAGAGAGGTGGGTCACTAATGGACACACTTAAATACCAAGTCTTTCCTTGCCAGAACTTTCCTAAACATGCACTTTCACACTACCAAATAAAATTCAATGACAAAGATAATTCTTTTCTGATGTGGAGGATCAGTTTACTAGTAGCGGTGGGGCGGCTCTAGCAGCGGTGGGGCGGCTCCAACAGTGGACAAAAGACGGAAAAAAAAATCAAGATAACCTTAAGCTCTAGATACCATGTTGAATATAGAGAAAATAGGGTTTGGAATTAATTTCCCTTGTGTATAAATCACACATAGGGTGGTCTATTTATAGTAGAGAGATACAACTAAAAGAGTAACTGAAAGTAACAGAATAAACAGAAGATATTGTTTGATATTGTGGTTACCAATATCTAACAATATCTTAACAATATCAAATAATATCTAAACAATATCTAAACATTGATCAAGAAAATGGTCTATGCAATGGAACAAGATTGCAAGTGAATGATTTAGGGAAAAAAAATATCATTTCAGCTACTGTGATTACTTGAAAAAACATTGCAGACAAAATCTTTATATTTATAATGAACTTGATTCCTTTTGATCCTAGATTTCCTTTTAAGTTTCAAAGAAGTTAATTCTCTTTATCGTTATATTTTGCAATGACAATCAATAAAAGTCAAGGTCAATCACTATCTAAAATGAGACTTTATCTTTCACGTTCAGTAATCAGTTTTATGTGATTGTTTCTAGAGTCAAAATAAAGAAATGTCTGAAAATGCTTATATTTGATGAAGAAAAAAATGTAGCATCATATTCTAAAAATGTAGTTTTGCCAAAAAAATTTGAAAACTTTAAGCAGGAACATATATGACTTTCACTTCTCATGTTAGGTACAAATTCTACTTTATAAGAAAAAATTACATACTTACTTAATTTTTATATTAATATATTTTAATTTGTTAATGTTGTAGTTGGATATTATAATTGCTTATTGATCATGAATTATAACGATCCAGTATCGTGTCATTACTCAATATCTTTGTCTCCTTGTAGTTAGGTAAGTAAATTGTTTTATCTAATAAATTTAGAGTTCCTTAATACATTCTTATTTTTCATGCAGATATAAATTTTATAAATTATTATATTAATATATTTTAATTTGTTATTAATACAAATTTTCAAATATAAATTTATGAAAATTCCGGGCATTGCACGGATAAGGATACTAGTTCCTAATTTACTATTACATGAGAGTTAGATTAGTCTTAGCATATAATGAAATGTAAGAAACTCAGTGACAGAAAATGAAAAACAAAACTTGGACTTCTGATGTGTAAGCGGATTGTACCTAATCTATATTATCTCAATTTAATTACATTTTTGTAAGTTGATTGGATTATTAAGTGGTATTTTGAGTTTTTATTTAATATTTCCAATTATATTTGGGTTGGATATGAAATTATAAATTATAAATCCAATTAATTTAACTACACTTAATCATGCAATACATATATAACAAAATATATTAATTTTTTAATAATTTTATAGATGATCAGGTTTAATTGTATTGTTCTGTAAATATTAACTTTGAGTAAATATTTCATACCTTATATTTTTGTTTGCGAGGATCATATTTAATGCGTTGCAAAATAAATTTAATTTTGACATATCAGTATTTTATAAATTATTGTATATGTTTATATTTATAGAATAAGTTTTGTTATTACATTAAAAAATTAAGTTACATTGGAAATATTAATTTTGACATTGTTTTTAGTTTAAAGATGATAATATATTTTTTTTAATTATTAACTTGATGACTGAACTCAATTATAGTTTAATTGAATTAAATTACTAAATAAAATAAACTCAACTCAACCAAATAAAATTTAACTAAATTAGGTTGGAAATTACATTATATCCAACATAGTTTATTTCCAAACAATTATTTAAATTGCAATTTGCATAAAATTCATTTAATATTTCTTTCAATGTTTCGTCTTCCTTGCATATACGAAAAAATTTTGTTGAGTGATGAAGACACCAAGAGTTTCTTGGGGATATGAAACAAAGTAGCACCTTTCCTAGGTTTATCCCATTGCTAGACTCCATCCTTTTTCAGTAGTTTCAACCCACACAAACAATTCATAAAGCTTATCTCCCTTTCTTTCTCTGTTCACTCTTATGTGTTTACACTCATATGAGAACTAACCTTTAATGTTATTACGATTTTTGTAGAAAAATCAATGGGAGAGAAAAAACATCAAAAAAGGAGAAGAAGGAAGAAATCACTCCTCTGTCGCCACTAGAGGAAGAGAAGAAGGTCCCTAAAGAAGAAAAGTCATAGCCCAATCCGGAAGAGAAGGAAGAAGAAGTTTCTTTCTTTTCACATTGACATGTTGATTTTCTCTATAATTTCCATTGATGAACGATCTTTTATATGCTAGTATTTTATCTTTTCCTTCTATTTAACCTCTAATAGTGACAATTCATCATGAAACTTATTCACTGAAAATTAAGAGATACAAAATTTACATAGGTCACACACACGCACTTAAACACTTATTGATGTGTTAATCCTTTTATAAGTGGATCCATAATAATAAAAAATGCTTCGAACAAACTCAACAAGTTTGTTCAAAATAATATTTTTAATATGAACCAATTTATCACTTTGTGGATTCCTTTTGTTTAGACTATCATTAGAGAGTGTTTTTAACTAAACTCAAAACACAATCATGTTTACTAATGTTTCACACAATGATCAATACAAGGCCAACCTTAATCATAAATCTTTCAAATATTAATTTGACGAGAATACTTATAAATTCCTCCCAATCATAAATTTATATTTTCAATATTATTTCGTACATATTCAATAAGGTTCCATTAAACTTTAACCGAAAATTATTAAAAAAAACTTGAAAATTTAAAGTGCGGAAAAGTAAATTACAAGAAAAGGTAAAATTGCTCGAAAGATAAACAACAAGAAATGTAAATGACAAAAAACTTAAATTGCAAGAATAAGTAAATTACATGAATATAAATTGTGGAAAATGTAAATAAATTAATCCTAATTATACTAAGTGTTCACAACATTTTTCAAAATGTAAGTGTCTTCGTACTTATTTAATATTTCTAATGTAATTCTTCATTTTAACAAATTGTTTGAATTAACTTTCAGTATTCTTTGCAGGAATTGACATCCTCAACTTTAGGGGATCCCATACAACCCATTTATGTTGTTGATTCCAGCTCTGAGAGCGATGACATTCCACTTTCCTGTCTAAAGTTGGAATTAAGTAAGGTATTTACTATTTTTATTTATATATATTTTCCTTATTTATCTTTCACTTTATCTCAAAATAAAAATGAGAAAAGTCAACAGTGGCGGATCTTGACCATTGATCTTGGGGGGGCCAAATAATATATTATTAATAAATAATAAATAAATATAAAATAATATATTATTAATAAATAATAAATAGATTATAAAATAATATATTATTAATAAATAATAAATAAATATAAAAGGAAGAAAGAAGATGAAAGGGTAAAAGGATAAAATTGTAGATATATATTTAAATATATTAAATGATCATTAAGTTTGAGGGGGACAAAGTCATAAATTACATGGAAGTTACAAAATTGAGGGAGAGCTGAGAGGATAGAATTGTAAATATACAAGTAAATATATTAAATGTTTATTAAGTTTGGGGGGGCCAAAATCATAAATTACATGGGAGTTATAAAACTTTGGGGGGGCCACGGCCCCCCTCAGTTCCCAAGAAGATCCGCCACTGAAAGTCAATGATATCGAAAACAATGTATCTATATTAGAAACTACTTGTTACTTTTCAATTTTTATTTAATAGCTTCAATTTATATCACATTGTACTTGTACTCACCAATTTTGCTTCTTTTCATGTGGCCACCTCAACAAATATCTCGAATAATATAGATTCTTTACTTAAGGTGCCATTTACCCTCATTCCTCATATCTTGTTAAGGTATTTATATTCTTATATATTCACATTTAAACTTGATTAGTTGTTTACTCATTCTTTATCCTTAGTTTTCTTTTCATAGGAAATTGTAATTGTATATGCATCATCAACTTTGGTCGACTCACAAATCAAAATGCTTGTCCAAGATAATTTTTAACCTTTACTTATTTTATATTACCTCTTGATTGATTCATTATATGTTCTTAAAATGATACTTGTATGTTATAATATATTTATGTCTGGTATGGATTCATTTTCTACATAATCTCTTGATTAACTTGTTACATCTAAATCGCTAGAGCCTACATTGCGTGATGTCGATATGACCTTAATGGACTCTTCTCGTAAAATATCTACCAGTAGTGAAGTTGCACTCATAAAAGAGATTGAAAAAGATCCATTCAGCATCTTAGATCTAATGATGACTCATGTGGAATCTTTCAAAGTTGTAGCAAGTTCTTCCTCCATTCTTTCACTTGGTCTCAATATATTAAATCTGGTAAATGTAAAAGAATATTTTCCTCAATTGATCTTATTCACTGACTTGGAATAAATACAATGTACAAACCGTAATCTTAGGAAACTAATTAAATAACTAATAATATCAGGCATATATTTAGAAAACTATATACTTACCTAAAATACAATAACAAAATATATTTACTTATATCTTAACACACCCTCGTAGTCAAAACAGGAGGACGACGCACACTAAGACTTCCCTAAAATCATCAAATAACACACGCGGAAGTCCCTTAGTAAAGATGTTCGCGATATGATATCGTGAAGGCACATAAAGAACTCGAACCTGACCATGTGCAACATTTTCTCGTACAAAATGTATGTTCATCTCAATATGTTTGATACCTTGATGTTGCACCGGGTCGCCCGATAAATAGATAGCACTAATATTGTCACAATACACAAGAGTAGCCTTAGTAACCGAACAATGCAATTCCAATAACAAATTTTGAAGCCAACACGACCCAGAAACCACATTAGCAACACCCTTATACTCAGCCTCTACACTAGAACGAGTGTAGATTGACGCTTGGAGGACCATGACACCAATTTGTCACTCAAAAACACAAAATAACCCGAGATAGAACGTCTCGTATTAGGGCACACACCCCAATCAGCATCAGTATAAGAAACAAGAGATGAGATCGAAGATAAATTGAGATGAAGACCAAGATCAAGTGTACCTTGTAAATACCGGATAATGTGTTTGAGAGCTTGCATATGGTCCACCCTTGAATCATGCATATATAAGCACACCTTAGCGTTGGTGTCAACTGGTGTTGGAGATTACTTGCAAGAAGACATATCGGCCCGATCAATAATTGCATTGGCATATTTGTGTTGTCAAAAGAACATACCACCCTTATGTCGGGTCACTACAATGCCAAAAAAATAGTTCAAAGGACCAAGATCCTTCATGGCAAATTCTGAGCTCAGAAGGTTCATAATATATAATCGGAGAGCATGAGAAGAGGCAGTAAGAATAATATCATCAACATAGAGCAAAATGTAAGCCATGTGCGAACCCTTTCAATACATAAATAATGAGTAGTCACATTTGCTATTTGAGAAACCAAGAGATACGACATAATCAATAAATTGCTTATACAAAGCACGGGGTGCTTGTTTAAGCCCATATAATGACTTACGCACGCACACATAATCCAGATGAGTATGGTCATGATACCGCAATGGTTGATGCATATAAACTGTATCTTATAGCTCACCATGAAAAAAAGCATTTTTGACATCCAACTAATGTATGGGTCATGCCTTTGAAAGAGAAATAGAAAGAATGGTGCGAATCGTAGCCGGTTTCACTACCGGACTAAAAGTTTTGCCACAATCAATGCCAACCTACCGAGTTTTCCCATTATCTACAAGACAGGCATTGAAAGATTTCATGCGAGAGGTAGCTCTGGTGTCTGTGTACCATGATGGATCAGGGAGACTCAGAGACATAGTATGCATCGTCGCTTCAATATTTTTAGGAACATTAGAAGTGGATTGCCCATTCTAAGAGGCCATGTCAGCTTGTTGTAGGCATGACCCAAGAAGGTCGGATTGTTGTTGTTGTCTCTATGGTGCTGGACCCCGTGCCCACCCTGGGTTTGGATATGGGCATGGAGGAGCCCATTGAGGCATCCAACCTCAAGGTGGCTAATTCGGCCAAGGTATAGATCCCCACTATTGTTGATGTTGTGGACTCCCACCAAACTGCTGCAGACCACCACTGTCTCCCCCTGTATGGCCGGATTTGCCACCGCCAGACCCGCAACCACCACTACAAGATTTTTTCCAGAATTCTTGCGATATCCAGATGGCTTCCCACAGTCCTTTTGGTGGTATAGCTCGTCCGAGTGTGAGGAATTTGAGTCATAAACAGATTGGGAGGTAGTCACCATTATCGAATCCAATCCCGTGGTAGTCTTCTTTGCCAATCTAACTTCCTCAAGTGTGAGCATCGATCGAGCCTGATAAAATGGAGGTAGGAGATCACTCTGTCGAATTAATGTCCATACACCATGATATGCTCTTGTGAGACCCGAAACAAGTTGAACGACAAGGTGGTTCTTCGACATCGATGCTCCAACATTTTTCAACTGATCAGCAAGGGACTTGAGACGTTGACAATATGTCGAAGCATTCAGAAAATTCTCCATCTTAGTAGTGGAGAATTCGACCTCAAAAGTTACCACACGGGAATATTTATTGTCTTGGAAGATATCTCTCAACCTATTCCAAGCATCAATGATTGTGGCATTGAGTTCAATAATTGTATGCAATGTTGAACATTCAAGGACTTGATGTTAGACTTGATGGACATGAAGCTTGTTGATTTTGATGATGATTCAAGAACTCAAGAACGTAGAGAGTTGAAGACTTGTTTTATAGTGTAATAAATCTGTTTTGATTAGATTGAGTCTGTAATATTAGAGTTTGAGATAGCCGGTACATAGTCTGCACCTTAGAAGCTTCAAAAAGCTCAATTTTATCAAAGTGTCTCAGCTTTAATCGATTAAATGGTGAAATAATTGATTAAAACAGTGAGAAAAATCATTTTTTGTATCTGCTCACTGGTTTAATCGATTAATAGGTCTTTTAATCGATTAAAACAGAGAGTTTTGGGGTTCTGTTGATTTTGGCTCTGTAATAATCGATTAACACTTCATTTAATCGATTATTTTAGTCAGATTTTGATTTTTAACTTCAAATCAACCCTATTTTCGAAAACCCTAATTCCAAGACTCCTAGTTTCGAAAATCCCAATTCCCAAACCCTAATTTCTCTACTTAAGCTTCTCTATGGCACTCAGAAAACAAGAACAACCTTTTTCATACAAAAGTTAAGTGCTTTGAGTGCCAGAGAACTGTTTGTTGCAAGAAAAAGGGGCTTTTGGAACCTGGTGTGGGCTAGAAGCGATAAGAATCACTAAGTGGAGTTCTTAGTGGATTGTGTATTGTGCCGTCTCTAGGGAAAGTTGTTCTTCATCTCTTGTGGATTTCAAGAGAGGTGTTTTCTTTACTTTATCTTTTCCATTGTAATCTGTTTGTAACAACTTTGATTATAGTGACAGCGTTAATCCTCTGTTTGAGTGATTAGCAACTGGACGTAGGGTCTTTTGATCCGAACCAGTATAAATCTCTTGTATAAGATTCTATCTCTATCTCTATTTACGTTTACACAGATTTTTAATCGGTAAAATTTGGGGAAAATTTTGAAAACCTAATTTTTGTTAAGAAACCAATTCACCCTCCCTCTTGGTTTTTGTCCGACCACGCGAACATTCTGCTGCGTGATTCTAACAAGTGGTATCAGAGCTTGCTTTGATAGTCATTCAAACTTTTCGAAAATGGCCGGACAAAATCAAACTTTTTCCGAAGGTGCGTCTATCAATAGACCCCCACTTTTTGCGGGTCAAAATATCCTTTCTGGAAAGTAAGAATGCAAATATTTTTAGAGTCTGTTGATAGAGGCGTTTGGGACGCTATTTTAAACGGTCAATATATTCCTAAAGTTACTGAGAACGGTGTTGACGTTCCTAAACCTTTTTCTAGATGGACTGTAGAGGAAAACAAAAAAGCACAATTTGACGTTAGTGTTGAACATTCAAGGACATGATGTTGCACTTGATGAACATGAAGATTGTTGATTTTGATGATGATTCAAGAACTCAAAGACTTAGAGTGTTGAAGACTTGTTTTGTATTGTAATAACTCTGTTTCAATTAGATTGAGTCTGTAATATTAGAGTTTAAGATAGCCGGTACATAGTCTGCACCTTAGAAGCTTCAAAAAGCTCAAATTTATCATCTAGGCTTGGCTTTAATCGATTAAATAGGGAAATAATCGATTAAAACAGTGAGAAAAATCATTTTTTGTATCTGCTCATTGGTTTAATCGATTAAACCACCTATTAATCGATTAACAGGCCTGTTAATCGATTAACAACCCTTTTAATCGATTAAAACAGAGAGTTTTGGGGTTCTGTTGATTTTGGCTCTGTAATAATCGATTAACACTTCATTTAATCGATTATTTTAGTCAGATTTTGATTTTCAACTTCAAATCAACCCTATTTTCGAAAACCCTATTTCCAAGAACCCTAATTCCGAAATTCCCAATTCCCAAACCCTAATTTCTCTACTTAAGCTTCTCTATGGCACTCAAAAAAGCAGAACAACCTTTTTCATACAAAAGTTAAGTGTTGTAGTGCCAGAGAACTATTTGTTGCAAGAAAAAGGGGCTTTTGGAACCTGGTGTGGGCTAGAAGCGATAAGAATCACTAAGTGGAGTTCTTAGTGGATTGTGTGTTGTGTCGTCTCTAGGGAAAGTTGTTCATCATCTCTTGTGAATTTCAAGAGAGGTGTTTTCTTATCTTTATCTTTTCAATTGTAATTTGCTTGTAACAACTTGATTATAGTGACAACGTTAATCCTCTGTTTGAGTGATTAACAACTAGACGTAAGGTCTTTTGATCCGAACTAGTATAAATTTCCTGTGTAAGATTCTCTTCTCTTCTCTATTTACATTTACACAGTTTTTAATCGGTAAAATTTTGGGAAAATTTTGAAAACCTAATTTTTGTTAAGAAACCAATTCACCCCCCCCTCTTGGTTTTTGTCCGACCACGCGAACATTCCGCTGCGCGATTCTAACAATTAGGGCTAGAAATATAATTTCATCTGCTTTAACGCTTGACGAGTTTTACAGGATTTCTGTTTGTAAAAGTGCTCAGGAGATGTGGGAAATGCTAAGAGTGACCCACGAAGGTACTGACGACGTTAAAAGAGCACGGAAAAATTCTCTAATCCAAGAATACGAGATGTTCCAGATGCAACAAGGCGAAACGATATTTGACGTTCAAAAAAGTTTCACTCATATTGTGAACCATCTCACCAGATTAGGTAAAATTTTTGACGTTGATGAATTAAATGTTAAAATTTTAAAATCTTTGGATAGGAAATGGCAACCTAAGGTGACGGCCATCTCGGAGTCACAAAACCTTGCCACTATGTCTATGGCGGCGCTATTTGGAAAGCTAAGAGAGCATGAGCTAGAACTTGGAAGGCTAAATGAAGAAGAAGGACAATATCAAAAGAAGAACTTAGCCTTCAAAACCGAAATTTCCAAAGGTAAAAATAAAAAGGAAGAAGAAGACTCAGAAAATGAAGAAAAAGAGTTGAGTCTTATGATAAAGAAGTTCACCAAATTCATGAAAGCAAAAGGAAGGCATCCATTCAAAGGTAAGGGAAAGGTAAGAGAAAGTACTTCCGTAAATATAAAATGTTATGGTTGTGGTGAAGCAGGACATGTAAAGACCGAATGTCCAAACAAGAAAAACGATGAAAATAAAGGCAAAAAGTTCTTCAAGAAGAAAGCTTATATTGCTTGGGACAACAGTGATTCAAGTTCGGAATCAAGTGACTCGGAAGTAGAAGCAAATATTTGCTTAATGGTAAATGACAACATATCTTCCGACTTTGAGGTAAGTGATTCCGACTCATCTTCTAGTGATGATGATAGTGACCATGATGAACTGCAAAATGCATATAATGAATTATTTAGTTCATTTAAGAATTTGAAAAATGAATATAAAGTTGTGAAGAAGAATTTAAGTAGATCCGAAAAGGAAATTGACTCTTTAAAAACGAAAATCACATGTTTAGAAGAAAAGGAATTATTAGAAACGAAAATTGTATGTTTAGATGAGGATAATGATAAGAACTTAGCATGTGTAACTTGTAAAGAGCATGAATATGACATAGATATTCTTAACCATTTACTAGACAAAGCCGAAAAGGAAATAGATGATCTTAAGAAGCATGAAATGGTCACTACTAGAAAAATGTCAAATAGTAACCGAAATCAGTGACCGAAAAATTTAGTTACTATCGAGTGACCGAATCGATAACCAAATTATTATTTTTTAGTCTAGTAATCAGAAATAGTAACCAGAATTTTTGGTCACAAAAAATCGGTTACTATTTCGAGTCACTTTATTATTTGATTTATTTTTTTAATTAATCT
>OY731400.1:64545541-64560467 GCA_963425845.1 Sphenostylis stenocarpa
TGTAGAAATTTTCTAAGTCGTTTTAATCGATTGAAAAAGCTCGATCGGTCATAACTCAATTCTGATCGATCATATCTGATTCTGATCGATCATAACTCAATTCTGATCGATCATATCTGATTCTGATTGGTCATAATTGCATTTTGATCGATCATCCTGAATGTTAAGTGGATTTAATCGATTAAAAGCAAGTTGTATCGATTAAAATACTGCAAAAACACTTCTCTTAACATTTTAAGTGATTTTAATCGGTTATGTCGAAGCTTTATCAGTTAAAACACTGACAGAAGGTTTTCAAAACTTTCTTTAATGAAAACAACCGGTTATTTCGAAATTATATTAGTTAAAAACTTGTTTAAAAAAAAGCTTTTGTTAAAATACTTTGTTTTTAACTGCTTAAACGGTTTTAGAGGCATTTTGCAAAATCTTTTAAAGTGAAGAAACCTCATGCAGCAGAAAAGATAAAAATGATTATACCTTGTCACCGCCGTCCGTTCCGACATCCTGGGAACGTCTCGAACGTTTATGCGAGCGGTCGCGAAAAGATGGTTGAGACTCGCATTTTTGTTTAAAATTATGTTCATTGCTTCCGAGGCGCTCAACACTGAACTGTCCTCTAATAAAAGCAAGGTTTTCGAAAAGGGGTTCTTTTGGAGTCGCCACCAATGTTTTGACCGGAAACATTGGAAAAGGAAGAAAGGCGTTGATTTTAATAAAAACCAACTTGGCCATTATAACCAGAGTTGGGTAAGGGAGTTAGTTACGTGTGGGGAAGGTGTTAGCACCCCACAACGCCCCTTTCGGGTTCCCTATGACGGATTAATTCATTAAGTGAAGATTATGAGAAATTACGCAGTTACCCTTATTTTATTCGTACAGTTATTTAAATATGGCTATCTACATGATTTATCTACATTGCATATAAGAAGCAGTAAATAAAGCAGTAAAAGGGAAGAGAATTGAGAAAAACCTCCGAAGCAAGCTTTATATTATAAGTCTTTTACACAGAGGATGCTTTGCGGCAATCCTTCGCTCTACAGCAACTCTCCTCTCAAATACAGACTCGACTCGACTAAAATTTCTAGAAGAATCGAATGCCGGAATACAAATTCCTTAACTGATTGTTACCTATAATAGGCAATCAGAGAGATCATTCGAGAGAGGGAGAGAAGAAGACAAGTCTTGGAGTTGTCTGGGGTCTGGAATGAGACAAATGAGGCTCCTATTTATAGCCATTTTTCGCCTGGACATCTGGGACGGCCGTCTGGGTTGGGACGGCCGTCCCAACTACACATTTTACATTGGGACAATTTGGGACGACCTGGTGCATTTGGGACGGCCGTCCCAATTGAATTTGGGGGTTTGGGACGCGCGTCCCAAATGTGAGACGTGCGTCTCACATGCAATTTGGGTGTTTGGGACGGCCAGGTGTGTTTGGGACGGCTGTCCCAAACTGCTTTGGCCTGTCTTCGCGTTCCGGGACCCCCGAGAAGCTTTCCTTTCCTTTTTTCGGACGTCGTTTGATGCCGATGTTTGTCCGTTGAAGCTTTATCTTCATATAGGAAGTCTTCTTGGCCTTCATTAAGATGTCGGGCGAGCTTTGTCTTCGTGTAGGAAGTCTCTTTAGTCTTTATTGTGTGAATGGGTGAACTCCGTCTTTGTTGTGGGAGGTTTCCTCGGTTTTGGGAAGCCGGATGAACTCCATCTTCGGGCGAAGTTCCTCTAGCTTTTATTTTGAGAGGCCGGGCAAAATTAGGGGTCTACAGCTGCCCCCCTTCACCTCGCCTAACTAATTCATTGGTTTTAATATGCCGACAAAATTAGTTGGTAGGGGAAGGAGTTAACCCTTTTGCTCGGCTATCCTTCTGATGTCGCTCCTTGCCGATCCTCCGGATGATAAATATTTTGATAGGTACTAACCCCTATCGGGTTTGAGCCTTCTTTTTCTAAGGCTCGGTGAGTACTTACCCTCACCGGTATAAGTCCGTATTTTTACTAGACTTTTGTGGGTACCTACCCCCACTAGGTATGAACCTTGTTCTGCAATGGTTTTGGTGAGTACCTACCCTCACCTGGTATGAGTTTACGTTTTGCTTAAACTCTTATGGGTATTTACTTCTGAGGTGTTCAACACCGAACTATCCTCTAATAGAAGCAAGGTCTTTGCACCCATTTTTTTGCAATGCTCCTGGTGAGTATTTTTACTCCACCTGATGCATTTTTGCTAGGTTTTTTGATAAGCCTCGTTCTGCAAGGCTTGTCGCCGCCGTCTCAAAAGAGAGATGGTCGGTCGGAGCGACGCGATGGTTTTTCGACTCTTTTTCGCGTTTTTTATTGGTGGTTACAACGCCTTTAGGTTGTCCGATAACCGAGCTAACCTAGGGGCGAGGTTTTCGAAAGTATCTTTGGGTTGTCCGATAACCGGGCTGACCCAAGGACTTATTTTGGGTTCTATGGAGTCGCCACCGATGTTTTTACCGGAAACATCGGAAAAGGGGTTTTAAAAGGCGTTGGTTTTCGAAAACCAACTTTGGTCATTAGAACCAGAGTTGGGTAAGGGAGTTGGTTACGTGTAAAGGGAGTATTAGTCCCTTTACGACGCCCTTTCGGGTTCCCTATGACAGTCGGCTTATTTTATTGATAAACTAAAAAATACACTTTCGCCCTTTTTATTCTCGCGGAATTTAAAAGTATGACTACATGGCCCTATTATCTATTGCATAATTTAAGATAAAGACAGTAAAGGTGAAGGGAGAGAATTTGAACCTCCGAAGCGCGCTTTATATTAATTCTCTAAAAAATAGGGTGCTTTATGGCAGCCCTTCACTCTACAAGACGTCGGAAAACCTCTCGAACGCCGAAAAAATCACTCTTGAAAACACTCAGAAACTCCGGAAATGCGTCGGAGGGATTCTAGAGAGAAGTTTTTAGAGAGAAGGGGGAGCTATGCAGCTGTGGTGTGTGGAAATGAGGGGGGGAGAGCCCCTATTTATAGGTTTTCGCGCTGTCAGGTGGCGAGACCGCCGGTCTCGTCTGACAGGGTCGAGACCGCCGTCTCGTCCTGTCAAAACAACGAGACCGCCGTCTGGGTGAACGAGACCGCCATCTCGTTCTTCGTAGGTAACGAGACCGCCGTCTCGCCTAACGAGACGGCGGTCTCGTTTCCTACGTTAGACGAGACGGCGGTCTGGGTTGCCCAGACGGCGTTCTCGTCCCTTCGAAGCGAGAAAACTTATTTTTGGTACAGAAACTCCCTCCTATCCTAGTACGGAGCCTAATAGTCTCTCCTAATGACTTGTTAAGCTTGTCCATCTTCAAATAGGAGGTCTTCTGGTCTTTATTTGGAGGCCGGGCAAGATTTGGGGTCTACAAGGCTTAGGTGAGTACGCACCCCACCCGGTGTGAATGATAAGCCTCATTCTGCAAGGCTTAGGTGAGTACGCACCCCCACCCGGTGTGAATGATAAGCCTTTTTTGCAAGGCTTAGGTGAGTACACACCCCCACCCGGTGTGAATGATAAGCCTTTTTCGCAAGGCTTAGGTGAGTACACACCCCCACCCGGTGTGAATGATAAGCCTTTTTCGCAAGGCTTAGGTGAGTACACACCCCCACCCGGTGTGAATGATAAGCCTTTTTCGCAAGGCTTAGGTGAGTACACACCCCCACCCGGTGTGAATGATAAGCCTTTTTCGCAAGGCTTAGGTGAGTACACACCCCCACCCGGTGTGAATGATAAGCCTTTTTCGCAAGGCTTAGGTGAGTACACACCCCCACCCGGTGTGAATGATAAGCCTTTTTCGCAAGGCTTAGGTGAGTACACACCCCCACCCGGTGTGAATGATAAGCCTTTTTCGCAAGGCTTAGGTGAGTACACACCCCCACCCGGTGTGAATGATAAGCCTCATTTTGCAAGGCTTATAGGATGAACTTTTTTGTAGTCAATCCTATGATCATCTGTTTTTGGAGATGAGTTGACGACTTACTGTTTTTGGTCATGCGTCTCTGGGGAGTAATTGATTTTTCTTTTTGACTTTTCTGTTTTAGTCATCTGGTTTTACCAGGGCTTTCTGTATTTTGGCTTTTCTTGTTTTAGCCATCCGGTCTTGACCGGGGATTCTTTGATTTTGGCTTTTCTGTTTAGCCATGGGGATTTCATTGTTTTGGCTTCTTCTTTTAGCCATCCGGTCTTGACCGAGGATTTCTGTATTTTGGCTTTTTCTTTTAGCCATCCGGCTTTGCCGGGGATTCTTTGTTGGTTGCCTCTTGTTTAGGCAGGAATCCTTTGGGGATTTTGATTTCTATTAGTTGCGCTTCTTGATTAGGCGGAAATCCACTTGCGCCTCTTGATCAGGCGGAAATCCTCTAGGGATTTGAGCTTTTTGTTGATTGTGCCTTTTGTTTAGACAAGAACCCACTTGGGGATGTGATTTCTATTTGGTTGTGCCTCTTGATTTAGGCATATGCTTCAATAGTGGTGAAGACTTAGGTTTTGGATTGCCTCTTGCATGGGTTGATTTCCCGTTTCTTGGGGATATTGGCTTTCTGCTTGCCTGTTGGAAGTGAAGACTTTGCTTTTCACTAGGGATATTTGTATTTGGGAATTTATACGCGATTCCCTGATGATATAAACTTGTAGTTTTGCCTTCGTTTGGTAGGCTCGCTGGGGATTTTTCTTTTTGATGATCCACTGGGGAATTAATTTCATTCCGGGGATCTATTTTGAATTGCCCCCCTAGGGAGGAACGGAGTTTTTGACTCCTTATTTGACGTTGTTGTTTGAGCTGACTTTGCCTATACTCTTATTCCTGCTGGGGAATGGGTTTTTATCTTTTTCTCGCGATTTGTATCTCTTTTTTGCGATTTGGTTTTTACATATGTGCGCCTTTTTATGCACATTGGCTTTTTCTTTGGATGAGAAAGATATCTTTTTTCTCTTTTCTTTTTGGTGATCCCTGGGGAATTTTTCTATTGGGGATCTAATCCTTGATTAGTTTTGAGCTTCTGACTTTTGTGAGGCTCTTTATTGAGCGGAATGAAAGAGATTTTCTTTTTCTCTTGGGATTCACCGAGGAGTTTGTCAGCTTCCTGGGGATTCAATTTTGATGATGGAGTCTTGACTCCTGGCTTTGTGAAGCTTCTTATCTGAGCTGGAAGATGGAAAAATTTTTGTTTTCCTCTTTTTGTCTTTTTGTAGACTTTTCTTGATATATTTTTCTTGGAGATTTTTATTTGGCCTTTTTCTGTGGTGGCCTCTATTAGGGGATGAGAAGTTTTTCTTTCTTTTCCTTTGGTTGCCCCCTCGTGATGTGGAGGATTTGATTCCGTATTTTCTTTGATGGACTCTTATGTAGTCCTTATTCTCCTTATTCTCCTTATTCTGCTTTGGGGAAGTGACGGAGACTCTTGCATGAGTGTGCTTGATGACTCATGTGGCGATGAAGCTGAGTCGTTAAGTAGTCTTTTTGTTTTGCCTTTGGAGTAGGCAAGGATCCTCTTGGGGATGGTCAAGCCTTTCCATTTGGCTTTTTTCATTTTGATGGTGTCCTTCTTTCTTGGATGGAAGGATGCTGATTGCAGCTTTGAATGACTATGTTTGATGACTCATGTGGTGGCGCTGAGTCATGAAGTATTTTTCTGCCTTTGAATAGGCAAAGATCTTCTTTGGGGATTTTCAAGCCTTTCTATTGGCTTTCTATGTTGATGTACCTTCTTTTATTGGGATAGAAGGTTAGAGCTAGTTTCCTTGAAGCTCTTCATCTTGCTAAAATGGTTTTTGATTTCGCCTTTCGCGATTTTGATTTTTATTTAGAGGCTGGATTTTGGCGCCTTTTATTTTCACTCACAAGCATGGAGACTATCCTCCTTATATGCATGTTTTTTATTCTTGTTTGAAGAAAATTATTTTTTCTTGATTTTGACAAAGTCGTATTATGCAACTACTTTGTGTGTGGATGACCTAAATGCAATTTATTTGTTTGTTTATTTTTGATGCATTTAGAAAGTAACTGGCCTTCTCTCGTTGGCTTCTTTATGAATATGCCGATGGGCTCTTCCTTTATGACCATGATGATGAGCTCATCTTTTATCCATCTCTTGTTTTTAGCCCTATCTTTTGCCTAGACCGCCCTTTACGGGTTTTCGATCTAGCGGGCTGCCTTAATTTTTGCCTAGAATATCTTAGGGGGCTTTTGCCTTATCTTTTGCCTAGATCGTTCTTTTGGGATTTCCGATCTAGTAGGCTACCCTGATTTTTACCTAATAATATTCTAGCAGGCGTTTATTATTATATTTTTTATATGCTTCCCTTTTTTAGATGCATGCTTAATCTTTGATTAAAGGTCTTTGCGCATATTTATGATTTATCAATAAAGAGGCATTTTCATAATATTTGGTCAAGAGAAAGGAAATGAAAGGGAATTTTATTGATAAATGAGCAAAAGTTTATTTCTTTTACAGAAGAATTTCAAAAGGTATTTAGAAGAATGGGTGGTCATGGTTGGTCGTACTGTTTAGGCTTATACAGTCATGTCCATAATATCTGCCCCCTGGTTCTCTTAATTGCTTCAGTTGAGATGTTTGAGCTCAGAGTGAAGACCATGTAGACTGTTTGCTTCTGGAAGAATGTTACCTTAGCCGCCTTTCGGTTTTTGGCTAAAGTAACCATTGCTCTTAGTTTTTTTTTTTTTTACCTCTACTTTTTGCCTAGGACGTATCCTAGCGAGGGATATAGACCCTATCTTTTGCCTAGGGATGCCCTTTGCGGGTTTTCATTCCTGACGGGTCTTGAGCAATGTCTTCAAGCATAATACTTCTTCACCGCATCAGAATTGATTGGGTGTCAAATTTCCTCTTCGTCCATATTGGTGAGGATAAGTGCCCCTCCTGAGAAAGCTCTTTTGACCACAAAGGGTCCTTCGTAATTTGCTGCCCATTTTCCAATTTTATCCTTCTGGGTCGGAAGCAGTTTCTTTATCACTAGATCCCCTTCTTGATAAGTATGAGGGTGTACCTTTTTATCATAAGCCTTTTTGATCTTCTTTTGATAGGCTTGTCTATGACATATAACATTCAGCCGCTTTTCGTCGATGAGGTTTAGTTGGTCATATCGACTTTGAACCCATTCGGCTTCTGTTAATTTTGCTTCCATTATGATTCGCAAGGAAGGTATTTCGACCTCTATTGGTAACACGACCTCTACACCATATACCAGGGAAAATGGAGTAGCCCCTGTTGAAGTCCGTACAGATGTTCGATAACCATGAAGAGCAAAGGGCAACATTTCATGCCAGTCCCTATAGGTTTTAACCATCTTTTGAACAATCTTCTTGATGTTCTTATTGGCTGCTTCTACTGCGCCATTCATTTTGGGCCGATAAGGAGAAGAATTATGGTGTTGAATTTTAAAATCGTGGCATAGTTCTTCCATCATCTTATTATTTAGATTGGACCCGTTATCGGTAATGAGACGATGTGGGACGCCATATCGGCATATGATATTCTTCTTTACGAAAGTGACCACTACCTTTTTAGTCACATGTGCGTAAGATGCAGCTTCTACCCACTTAGTAAAGTAGTCAATAGCTACCAAAATAAATCGATGACCATTGGATGCCTTAGGTTCAATAGGTCCAATAACATCCATGCCCCACATAGCAAATGGCCATG
The DNA here is from genome assembly GCA_963425845.1 of Sphenostylis stenocarpa. Lineage (NCBI taxonomy): Eukaryota > Viridiplantae > Streptophyta > Magnoliopsida > Fabales > Fabaceae > Sphenostylis > Sphenostylis stenocarpa. The sequence continues at coordinate 64,553,208 of OY731400.1, forward strand.
GGATAGCCATAACATTGAGAGGTACCGGTGGAACATGTACATTGTCTGCATGTACTTGACACTTGTGACATTTTCTGGCATACTGATGACAGTCTTTTTCCATTGTGGACCAATAATATCCTGCCCTGAGGATTTTCCTAGCCATGATATGCCCTGGAGCGTGCGTCCCGAAGGTTCCTTCATGTATTTCTTTAGCCAATGTCCAGGCTTCTTCAATATTGACGCATCTTAGTAAAGTAGAATCAAAGTTCTTTTTATAAAGGGTTTCTCCTATCAACATAAACCCTATGGCTCTTTTCCGAATGATCCTTTTATCATTGTCATTGATTCCCTCGGGGTATTCACCCTTTGTCAAGTATCTCTTTATGTCATGATACCAGGGGTTTTCATCTTTTTCACCGTTTACCATCATACAAAAGGCTTGTTCGTTGTGTCTTTTGACTTGAATGATGGGCATCTCATGTTTTTGCCCTAACGCAAACATGGATGATAATGTTGCCAATGCATCCGCAATTTGGTTATCTTCCCGAGGGACGTACTCAAAACTGATGTTTTCCATTTTTGAAGTCATGTTAAGGATATGCTCCAGATAAGGGATTAATTTGGAATTTCTAGTTTCCCATTCACCCTTGAGTTGGTAAATAACAAGGGATGAGTCGCCGAATACTTTGAGTTTAGTCACTCCATGATCCAGAGCTGCTTGAATACCTAGAGCACAGGCTTCGTATTCCGCCATATTATTTGTGCAATCAAAGTTTAATCTGGCTGTTACTGGGATATATTTTTTCTCGGGAGATATTAAAATAGCTCCAATCCCATGTCCTAGTAAATTTGAAGCTCCATCGAAGAACATGATCCACTCGTTATTCTCAAGTTCTTCATGTTGGATGTGCATTATGTGCTCATCTGGAAAATCATCTTGTAGGGATTGATATTCGTCTATTGGTCCATGTGCCAAGTAGTCTGCTAAATGACTTCCTTTGATAGCTTTTTGAGTGACATGAACGATATCAAATTCTTATAAGAGTACCTGCCATCTGGCTATCCTTCCGGTCAAAACGGGTTTTTCAAACAGATATTTGATTGGGTCCATTTTGGAAATCAACCAAGTTGTATGTCTGACCATATATTGTCGAAGACGTTGAGTTGCCCACACCAATGCACAACATGTTTTTTCGAGTGGTGTATAACGGGTCTCATAGTTTAGAAATTTTTTACTGAGGTAATATATGGCTTGTTCTTTTTTTTCCCGTATCATCTTGTTGACTGAGCACACATCCCATGGATTCGTCGAGTACTGAAAGGTAAAGAATCAGGGGCTTTCCTTCCACAGGTGGTACCAATACAGGGGGATTGGTTAAGCACATTTTAATCTTTTCGAAAGCTTGTTGACATTCATTGTTCCAAACTTTCGGTTGGTTTTTACGCAATAACTTGAAGATGGGTGTACACTTGTCCGTTAGTTGCGCGATGAACCGTGCGATGTAATTTATTCGGCCCAAGAACCCTCTGATTTCTTTTTCTGTTCTTGGCGAGGGCATTTCTACAATTGCCTTTGTTTTATCAGGGTCTACCTCAATTCCTTTTTTACTGACAATAAACCCAAGGAGTTTTCCTGATCGTACTCCGAATGTACATTTAGCCGGATTGAGCTTGATCTGGTATTTCCGAAGCCGACTGAATAATTTCTTTAGGTATTGGAGGTGATCTATTTCGTTTTTGGACTTGGCGATCATATCATCCACATATACTTCGATTTCTTTGTGGATCATATCATGAAATAATGTGACCATAGCCCTTTGATAAGTAGCCCCTGCATTCTTAAGTCCAAAAGGCATTACTCTATAACAGAATGTTCCCCACGGCGTAATGAAGGAAGTTTTTTCTCTGTCTTCAATGGCCAATTTAATTTGGTTATATCCTGCATATCCATCCATGAAGGAATAGAGGGTATTTGTAGCAGTGTGATCTACCAACATATCGATATGTGGTAAGGGAAAATCATCTTTTGGGCTTGCACGGTTTAAGTCCCGGTAATCTACGCATACTTTGATTTTTCCATTTTTCTTTACAACTGGCACAATGTTGGCCAACCATTCAGGGTATTTTGAAACAATCAGGAAATTGGCCTCCAACTGTTTTTCGAATTCTTCCTTAATTTTTAAGGACCATGCTGGTTTTACTCTTCTGAGTTTCTGCTTAACTGGTCGAAATCCCTCTTTCAATGGTAATCTATGCTCCACTATACTTTTATCGATTCCAGTCATATCATGATAGGACCATGCAAACACATCCATATATTCTCTTAGTAATTGTATTAACCTTTCCCTGACATCATTATTAATTTGGGTACCGATGTTTACTTCTTTCTTATCATCTTCTGATCCCAAATTGATAGCCTCAGTTTTCTCCTGATGGGGCTGTATTGATTGAACTTCTTTTTCTAACAGTCTTTGCATGTCCGGGGAAATGGTCCCCTCCTCACTGTCCGACTCAATCCATTCGTCTTCAGCTTTCAGATCTTCCAGGGAGTTTTCAATCACAGACATGACTGTATGGTTATGCTTTGTTTTAGATTTCTTTATTAGATGTATGAGAGAGAAAAGAATGAAATAGAATATGAATATTATGAAAAAAAATGCCTCATTGTATTGATAGAAGAAAATATTTACAAAGCCCAATTTAACCAAAAATTCCGTGATCATGGGCAGGGATCATGAGAAGTACATCGGAAGCTTTTATTATTTCTTTATGTTTATTACAAAAAATTGTAAAAATGATGAGCCCTAATCTGCTGGTCTCCCTTATCCCGTCTTTTACCCGGGCTTTGATAAGGGCTGGTCGTCCACCTTTGGAGTAGATGCGTCAAAGGTAATCCATCCCGCATCTATTAAATCTTGGACTTTATGCTTTAAAGCCATGCAGTTATCTACAGAATGTCCTGGAGCGTCCGAATGATAATTGCATTTTTCATTTGGCTTATACCATTCTGGATAGGGTGGCTCCATCTTCTTGGGAGGGACGCATACAAGGAGTTTAGCATCTAGTAATTTTAACAGCAGGCTTGCATAGGAAGTGGGTATTGGGGTGAACTTCCTTTCTGATCTACACGACTTGGTTTGCTGGGAGGAAGAAGAAGGAGTGGCCAAGTTGATTGCATTTACGGTTCCCTCCTTCTTTTTTCCGAAGCTCTTTTTAACGAATTGAGTAGAAGAGTTGGAGGAGTTCTGCTGTGCAATTCTTCCGCTCTTCAGGCCTTGTTCTACTCTTTCTCCTATAATGACTACATCCGCAAAGAGTGTTGATGTGTTCCCTATCATTTTGTCATAATAGGGATTCGTCAGAGAATTGATGAACATGGATGTAGTCTCTTTATCGGATAGAGGAGGTTCCACTTGTGCTACCAATTCCCTCCATCTTTGGGCATATGCTTTGAAGGATTCATCGTCTTTCTTGCTTAATAGTTGTAGATCTGCTCTTTCAGGGGTCAGATCAATATTGTATTTGTAACGACGAAGGAAAGCATCTGCCAGATGTCTCCAGGTTTGGATTTGGCCTCCTTCCAGTTGCATATACCAGTTTAAGGCTGATTCAGCTAAACTTTCCTGAAAGCAATGGATCAGGAGTTTCTCATTATCAGCATATGCACCCATCTTATGGCAGTACATTGTAAGATGGCTTTTGGGGCAGGTTAGTCCCATGTATTTCGGGAAATCCGGAGCTTTGAACTTGTTAGGGAATTGGATATTTTTGACGAGGCACATATCAGCCGCCTCTTTGACATCAAAATTATGCCCCTCCATGGCCCTCAATCTCTCTTCAAGGGCAGTGAGCTGTTGTTTTGATACTTCCGGAGCATGGATATGTACTGCCCTTGTATCAGATTGGTCCTGCTCATCATTGGGTCCCTCCTCTTCTTCCTGGTGAGAGACCTGTCCACTCTGAGGACCTTCTTTATGGATATTCTGCTGACACATCATTTCCAACATTTGCGTCATCTGTTCTTTCAGCGTATTGAGCTCATTGATGAGCTTTCGATTTTGTTCCTCCAAATGTTCCATCTTCTTGGCTTTTTGAGCTCGAGTGAGGACGGGCGGAAGACCAGCCACTTTCTAAATGATTTTAGCAATTTTTATTATAGCTTTTTATTTTAAATGATTAGTGTATCCTAGGATGAATGTGTTTATGTATGAGAGATTTGATTATGATGATGTTTATGCATACTTTTCTTAATGCATTTATTTTCTCTCTTGGTTCTACCACTTATTGGATGATGTGGTATGAATGATACGACTTTGCCAAGAATTTTTATTTTATTTTGTAACAAAGGTATTTTTATGACTTTAATTTGTTTTTATATTTTTTATGACCCTTTATCTCTTCTGTCGGTCAACGTGGCTACTTAGCTTACAAAGAACCTGAAACCAGGCTAGCTTAACTGAAGACTGTCCGAGATAAAGGTCTTTTATCTTTTCGCTTTTTGTGATTTTTAGGGTTTTTCATTTTTTTGTTTGTTGTATGATTACCCCATGCTAATGCATCAATACAAATGCAGCAAACAAATGCACACACAATTCATACATCCACGAGCAGAGCCACGCTTATTTAATCACGAGGTAGGGTTTTCCTGCAGAAACGTGTTTGGTTTAGGTGGTTCTAACCGTTCTCACCAGGCCAAAGGTCCCCAAGGTGCCCCCATTATAGGGACCTCTCAATCTCTCGATCCTCGGGTCATGCACGGAACTCCGTGTCGACACCCTTAGACCAAAAGAAGAGAGTTATCACCTTGAGTTGGTGGTTTTCCGACAACGGTAGTAGCCCCGTGTGCCAACTAACCGATCGTATCTGCCACCCACTCCCTATAGGTATTCACTCTTGCCCCCGGGTATAGAGGGACTGTTGTGTGCAAGGGTTTTTGTGTGCAATTTATATTTCAAACAATTGCAGAAATAATCATACAGCAGTTATTTAAAGCCATACAATAAAAACATACAGAAGGGTAAAGGCGTAATTTCAAATCTTTGCTTGGTTTGAATTTATCCGTCACTAAATGGGATCAACTCTCGGACTTCTCCAGCGGAGTTGCCATCTGTCGCCGCCGTCCGTTCCGACGTCCTGGGAACGTCTCGAACGTTTATGCGAGCGGTCGCGAAAAGATGGTTGAGACTCGCGTTTTTGTTTAAAATTATGTTCATTGCTTCCGAGGCGCTCAACACTGAACTGTCCTCTAATAAAAGCAAGGTTTTCGAAAAGGGGTTCTTTTGGAGTCGCCACCAATGTTTTGACCGGAAACATTGGAAAAGGAAGAAAGGCGTTGATTTTAATAAAAACCAACTTGGCCATTATAACCAGAGTTGGGTAAGGGAGTTAGTTACGTGTGGGGAAGGTGTTAGCACCCCACAACGCCCCTTTCGGGTTCCCTATGACGGATTAATTCATTAAGTGAAGATTATGAGAAATTACGCAGTTACCCTTATTTTATTCGTACAGTTATTTAAATATGGCTATCTACATGATTTATCTACATTGCATATAAGAAGCAGTAAATAAAGCAGTAAAAGGGAAGAGAATTGAGAAAAACCTCCGAAGCAAGCTTTATATTATAAGTCTTTTACACGAGGATGCTTGCAATCCTTCGCTCTCGGAATCTCTCTCAAATACGACTCGATCGACTAAAATTTCTGAAGAATCGAATCCGAATACAAATTCCTTAACGATTGTTACTATAATAGGCAATCGAGAGATCATTCGAGAGAGGAGAGAAGAAGACAAGTCTTGAGTTGTCTGTGTGGAATGAGACAAATGAGGCTCCTATTTATAGCCATTTTCGCCGGACATCGGGACCGTCCGGTTGGGACGCGTCCCACTACCATTTACATTGGAACAATTTGGGACGGCCGGTGCATTTGGGACGCCGTCCCAATTGGGGGTTTGGGACGCGTCCAAATGTGAGACGTGCGTCTCACATGCAATTTGGGTGTTTGGGACGGCTGTCCCAAACTACTTTGGCCTGTCTTCGCGTTCCGGGACCCCCGAGAAGCTTTCCTTTCCTTTTTTCGGACGTCGTTTGATGCCGATGTGTGTCCGTTGAAGCTTTATCTTCATATAGGAAGTCTTCTTGGCCTTCATTAAGATGCCGGGCGAGCTTTGTCTTCGTGTAGGAAGTCTCTTTAGTCTTTATTGTGTGAATGGGTGAACTCCGTCTTTGTTGTGGGAGGTTTCCTCGGTTTTGGGAAGCCGGATGAACTCCATCTTCGGGCGAAGTTCCTCTAGCTTTTATTTTGAGAGGCCGGGCAAAATTAGGGGTCTACATACCTAAGCATAGCTGCGGACACACTAATCTCTCTATTCTTTTATCTAAGTGACTGTTGACCGCTACAAAGTTGACTTTGACTTTATCTTTGACTTCATCAAATCAACAGGATCTTTGTCAGAGTATTTCAATAAGATCTTCATCACTTTCAACTAAGTCTTTTGAAATCAATTTGTTCAAATGATGCATATTTATATGAGCTGCTCTCTTATGCCATAACCAAGGGTTCTCTTCCTTAGCAACTAAACATGTTATACTAGAATCATGTAAACAATCCAAATCAATCAAGTATATGTTGTTATGCCTAATGCCTTTTAATTCTACATTTTCGGAATCTATCAAATGTATGGTGCAAAATTTACTTTCAAAGATTACCTTAAATCCTTTGTCACATAGTTGACTTATGCTAAGGAGATTATGCTTTAGTCCATCAACAAGAAGCACATCCTTAATCTCCAATGTGTTTGCACCACCTATATTTCCAATTCCAAGAATTTTCCTTTTGTTGTTGTCCCCATAAGTTACATATCCTTGTTCTTTAGCTTTGAAAATCACAAATTTCGTTTTATCACCGGTCATATGCTTTGAGCATCCGCTATCAAGATACCACATAGACTTCTTTGATTTGGAAGTTTCCTACAAAACAAGAACATAGTAAACTTAGGTCCCCATAACTTTTGGGTCCTTGGGGTTAGAGACACACAAATCATTTAACTATTGGAACCCAAATGTATTTACCTTTAGGAACACCAAAATGTTTTATTTTACATTTATTTGAAGTGTGACCTTGTTTCATACAATAAAAACATGCTTTAGATGTAACTTTAGAATATGATGAATTTTTAACCATAGATGTTCTAGTCCCTTTTTCTACCCATACTCTTTTATTTTTCCTTTTAGAATTTTTCAAAGGAACTTGTTGATATACACTATTTTGAGCAAACACC